>JAEIIL010013752.1:0-22927 GCA_018905715.1 Drosophila lini | reverse complement strand
TTTTTCTGTAAGATAATTTCTAAACTCATTCAAACTCAAATCAAAATTAGTTTAAAGTTACCGCCGATTAACGATTACAGTGTTGGAAAACATTTATTATTATCGATGAATGCAACAAAAAGTCTGGCAGCACTGTACATTTTCTGTGTTTTTGAGATTTTTTAGGCAGAAAGCCAAATTCTCATCTGGCAACACTGAAAAAAGCCGAAAGCTGTGGAATTTTCGCAAATTTGGTTTATAATAAATAATTGTATTTAATTTATTGCAATAATCAACACACACACACTCGCGCCATGCTGATCAAAGTGAAGGTGAGCGATAGCCAAGAATCTAGCCAAGCAAACAAAGACCGCAGCCTCCGGAGGCAATGCGTCACGGCGAACAACAACAAATTAGAAAGGAGATTACTTCCTGGATTTTGCATATTTTCCATAAAATATATATAGAATTTGCATATATTTACTCTTATTCCCTGCAGACCCTGACTGGCAAGGAGATCGAGATTGATATCGAGCCCACGGACAAGGTGGATCGCATCAAGGAGCGCGTGGAGGAGAAGGAGGGCATTCCGCCGCAGCAACAGCGTCTGATTTTCTCCGGCAAGCAAATGTAGGTGTTCAGCCTTAAATTAAGGGTTCTTCCGGATTTTTAATGTGATTATGATCTCTGCAGGAACGATGACAAGACTGCGGCGGATTACAAGGTGCAGGGCGGCTCTGTCCTCCACTTGGTTTTGGCTCTGCGAGGCGGCAGCCATTCCACAATGATATTTTAATCTAAGCGCCGCTCTAACTTAGTGAATTTGGTAAAATTTTATTTTATATTCTGCTCGAGAAACTCCACACAATAAAAAAAAAAGCAGCCTAACGGTGTTTGTGAAAGATGAATCCTGGAATCATGTTTATTTTATTTTAAGAAGCACCCGTTGTCCCGTTATCTAGAAGCTCCATCTCTTTAAAAAAAGTAAAAAAAAACTTCCTTTATTTTCCATTTTTGTGGCAGTTTTTCAGGAATTTTCTTTCAGTTCTGTTTGACAAAACGTCCGACTAGCAGATGATTCTTTGGCGTGCACTGCTCCGGCTTCAGGCGCGTGAGTATCACCTGGTAGTTCGCCTCCTCAGCCTGCAGCTGGCGATCCGTGTCCACCACGGACATGCAGCGCAAGCCCTGCAGCGTGGTCTCCGGCTTGCAGTTGGTGGTGCCCATCTCATGGGCTTGATCCGCCGCATGGGCAATGTACAGGTAATCCTTCGAGTCCAAAACCCCGCGAAAAGCCTCGCTAAGAGGGTAAGAGATGTGCGGCATGGGCTGCAGGGAGCCATAGCAGCAGGGACAGCAGGCAAAGTGGGCCTTAACGCGACGACACTGCTGCAGGACAATGTCGGTGGCCGTGCCGCATGCATGCAGCGAGGCTCCAATGTCAAAGTCACCCACAAAGTAGTCTATATTGCATTGGTAGAAGACGCAGTTGCTCAGACCCAGCTCCAGGGCTCGCTTCTGGGCCTGACTGAGCGAGAAGGCCTTGTTTTCCATCACAATCACCGTGCACTGGGGCAGCTTGAGGGCCAGCAAGATGGCCAGGTGGCCAGTGCCGCTGCAAAAGTCCACAATCCGGTCACCGGTTTGAGCTAGTGAGACCACCGCATTGGCCATATTCTCCAGCTGCTGGCGCTTGCGTTCCAGCCGCTCCTTTGGCAGGGCAGAGCTCTTGGCATGAGTGGGCTCTATCTGCTCCCAGTCGATGATTTGCTGGCCATAGTTTTCCTTGGAATCCGAGCTGAAATGTAGCTGTAAAGGGGAGAGCTTTCCCAGAGCTGCCTCCACCTCCGACTGGCTGGTGTAGATGCGATTCCTGGGCTTGTAGCGCTTGGGGTCTGCTTTATACAGGCTGGTGGCCTCGCAGTCGGGTATTCCCAGGTCCCCAGGCGGCGTCTTGACTTTGTGAGGCACATAAAGCTCTTCCAGGATCCTGGCGCAGCTATCATCAAAGGAATCAATCTGAAAGGTATCACAATTCATAAGAGTTTCTTCTAGTGGGATGTTCCTTACGCTCACCTCGCTAAACCAGGTGCTGGTGAGTGGAAAATGCGGCACCATCTGGCCGCAATGCTGGAAGACAATCTTCAGCAGGGGATACAGGATGAGATCGGCTATGGTGAAGCTTATGCCTTCGGCAAATCGATGCTCTATGAGCAGCTGCTCCTTGGGCGTGGTACACTTGATCTCCACGCGATCTCGCTTCTTGACTTTGTCACCATTCTCCGTTTGATTGGCCTGCTCCCTGGCCTGCTTGTAGATGTTGTGCATCCGCACAGGTTCGTTCATGTGCTGTTCGAATCTCACAACCTCCGGTGGCACCGACTCCAAGATCTGGCCATTGTGCAGGCCACTGACTACCTCCACCACATCCAGCTCGCAAAATCTGGTCCAAATGGAAGCCTCGGAGGGAGCCAAAAGGCAGCTGCCCTTGAAGCCCAGGAGTTTCTTGAGTTCCTCATTGGATTGCCGGGCTATAAGCTCTCTGTGGTGAAGGAATATGTAATTATTTCATTGATGTAAAACTAAATTCTTGATAAAACTCACCTGCAAACGGCACAGGTACCCGCTATGTAGGTATTTCCATCCTTCTCGTAGATGGGCAACTTCAGATCCCTAATTGCCGGCAGGGTGGCCGCCTCCCGGCACGTTATGTGCTGCTCCGTTAGCTCCTTCCTCAGCTGGGAGCTGCGTAAAGCTATTCGACCGCCCTCGATTTTCGAATTAACGAAATTAACCTGCACATTTTTGGGGCTGATGTAGCGGTGTGTATACAAGGCCAGAAACGAAGACACGCTCGTGTAAATCGTTGTAACCGCGTTCTGTGTGCTAATTTCAATCTCCAGGTAAAGCTGATCCATATTTTCATTAACAAATCATTTAACAAAAACGGGAAAAACCAAAACCAAACAACAACAAAATCGAAAGAAGAAAAATAAACGGGAGAGCGAGGAAGTGGGAGCCAGCTGGGGGTCGAGCAAGAAGAAGAACGATAGAAGATGGCCAATCGCCAGCATGGGATTTATTATCGAGCTATCGATTGTGGCAAAGCGGCGCGTGCTTTGAATTTGAAAAATAATTTACCTTTTATTATCTGTAAGAAGTATAAAATATATAAAATTAATAATTGTTTTAATGAAAATTAATATTAATAATTAATAAATAATTGTATAAGAAAGGGTTTACAGTTTAAAATAAATCTCTCATTGAAATAGCTGCACTTAAAGGAATTTATTTCTCAGACAGAATTTAGTTTTTAATTAATTTATATTAAAGTTTTCTCTGTTTAAGTTTGGGCTTAAAAGTATGCCTTATTTGTTACGTTTTTTTCTTTAAAAGACAGCGATTACTCCTCCTTTGCCTGTGGCCAGTCTTCTTTTACCTTCCTCTTCTTGTTTCTTTTGCCATTTTTATTCTTGTTTGCAAGAAGGCTCCCCTTCCCCCATACTCCCCCTTTTTTTTTGCCTTGTCCCAACGGCTGGCTGATGGCTAAAAATAAAGAAGTTCTCTTGTTGCCGCCGCTTTTTTTCCTGGCTCAGCAGAAAGGGCAACATAATGCTCGTTATACTCTTTCCTGCAAGATGAGGCTTTCTGTTCAATGCATTAAGTTTGCATTTATTATTTAATAATTACTAATTGTATTATTTACATATATAAATATTAAAATCAGACCCCAGTAATTGACTACACGCGTAGATTTCAAATTGAAAGTAAGGGTATTTCTAGGCTCATTGTTGATAAGTTAATTTTTTTACGCCATTGAGGGCTCGTGGAATGGGAATGGGAATGGGAATGATGGGCCCAAGGAATGGGGAATGGTCATGACGGCAATGGGGAATCGGGAATGGGGGAACGGGGGAACGGAAACCTCAATGTTGGCCAATGTTTATGGTATTTACCTGCTGCACTTTGCTGGGTGCCTGCTGCAATTTCTAATCGAAACGAAACCTTCTACCCTAATAATGGCCTCGGGGCCCTTGGCGCCCTTTGTTAGCTGAAAAATCTGAGTCTCTCCGCGCCGCTGGAGATAATCACTGTTTTGGAGGGAGAAGGCAACAATGCTTCACAGCTCCACTGCTCCACTGCTCCTCTGGCTCCAACTCGCTGCCACATGCAACATGCTGCAGTATGTATCGTCGTTTTTAGCCCTCTGTTCGCCTGATCGAAATTGTTCCGTTAAAATCTGTGCAGAGGCCGCAAAATGTTGCACAAACATACACGGGGAGAGCAACATAAAAAAGGGCCAAAAGGCATAAAGCAGTCGCCCCGCTCCCACTCATAGTTGGGCCCTTTTGCCCTTCGCTCCCGGATGCAACACAACACTCACTGTGTGTGCTGCCCTCTCGCTCTTGCTTAGAATTGTCGCTCCGGCTTGGAATGACATGGCAATGGAAGGGGTGGGTTGGATGGCTGCTTTTGCTGCTGCTTCTGGAAGGCCTGGCTGGAACTGCTGCTCGCCTGATCCCGGACACCATCGAAATTTCACATGTAATTCCCACGGCCTGAATTTTCCCACACAACCAGCCGCGAAGAAGAAGAAGAGGAAGAGGCTGCGGAGAATTTCAGGCAAAGAGACAGCCGGGAGAATCGCTCACACACAACCACACACACATCGTCGTTCCTTTTTTTTATATCTTCTTATTTTTATATTGTTGCATCGAATCTGCTCCCAGGGTCGATGCACTGGAAAAGATACATAAATCCCTATATTCCTGGGAATATTTTGGAACTTCCCTTAATAGTCCTAATAGTATATAAATTCCTTTAAAAAACGCAGATTGAATTTAATTTTAAATGAGTAAAAATACAACTTACAATTTAGTTTATTAAAATGAGCAAATAAATACAGGCCTTTATATTTTTTCCAGTGCTTTGTTCTTCCGTTCCTCCAGCTCTGATGGTCGTTTTGTTTATGCTGCTGCCGTTGATACTGCCCCCTTCCCGTCCTTCGATTCCCATGCTTAAGCCATAGCTCCAGACTGGTCCTGGTCATGGTCCCTGTCTAACCCTCTCGGGTTAACATCTTCTTCATCTGCCTCGCTGGATGTCGTGTCCGTCGTTCCCGGCATCGAATTCCTTTCGGTGTCCAGGTCTGGCTTCTTTAACCTCTGCTTACTAAGGCTTCCTCGATGGACGGTGGATTTGTTTACAACAAAGACTAGGAAAAAATAAAGAGGTATATTTTTACTTGAATGCTTAAAAATTTAATTTAAATTAAATTACTTTAGGTATGTAGGGGTCTTATGAAGAGCGGAGAGACCAAGCGGTAAAAGAGATTACCAATCGCCGCAATCATAGTTGTGGTCACATCCAGGCTATAATGCAAGGGAACCAATAGATACTCGAAACCCTGAAGAGGATTGGTTCTTAGCGAGTTGAATTTTTGTACCGGAACGATTGGCATGGTTGGGAGATGCTAAAAGAATATTTTATATTTAGAAATATCTTAGTTGCATTAATATAAGGCTTTGGAATTTCAAAAACTATTAACAGATCGAAAAATAAAGGCCTACATGGAATGATTGATAAGAATTTTAAGTTTATGTTTGAACCAAACATCAAAAGTAAATGTAAATGTTAATGTAAATGTCATATAATATATTATTTTATTTATAATTTTATGTGGTTTCCAAATTTAAGGATATGTTCGGAAATATTTCAGTGTAACTTGATATAATAATAATTAAAGTTAGAATTTCAGTGATTGATGGATCAAACATATTTTTTAAAATTTAAAAGAGCTTTATAATAAGGTTTACAAAATTTATCGGCTTAAATTAAATTAAAAACCCTAAAAATAAATTTAAATTTCCCCAGAAACTAAATGTTCTGATTAAGTAAAATCCCCTTTCCCACTGTGCAACACCAAAAGCGGCCTTGGGGAGCTCCAAGGAATGTCTAAGCAATTGCTCTCCAGACAACTGGAGCCACTTCCTCTGCCTGCTGCTCCTCTTCTGACCCCTCCCCGTGGCCTTGGGGGGAGACAAGGCTTCTTCTAATGGTCGGTGCCGGTCGTCGGTTGCTCCACGAATGTCGTGTCTCAACTTCGTCTCCGTCTCCGCATCCAACCTGACTTCAGGTTGAGTTCCCGTCCCGGTATCGTCCGATAATGTGCCATTGACTTGGCAGCCCAGCTATTCCAGTTATGTGTGCCACACTTCGTCGGATATGCAGACCATATGCTCCTGCTCCGGCTACTGCTGCACTCCTGGTCCATCAATATGTTCAAGGATTTTTTCATGCTTCCAGGCATTGCAGATGTGACGTATGAGAGCGATTAAATTGAGTAACTTTCAAGAGTTTCCAACAAAAAAATATAATTTAAATCACAAATATAGCATTTTTGATCAAATTTACGCTGTATTTATAATTTTTAAGCACATTTGCAGGTAAAATTAAGATTCTTATGCTATAATAATCTTGTTATATTGTTTTATAAATCAAAATAAATTTTTGTTACATTGCAAAACACTTATTGTATTCCCAAAAGTTTACTTTAAATATTACCAAATCTCAAAAAACCTAAACTTATATTTTTAAACTATTATAAAATGTTTAATTATTATTAATAATTGCCATTTTTCATAGAGTTTCCAATAATTTATTTGAGTTCCCCCTCGTATATTCATACATCCCCTATATCCGGAAGTTTTAACTCTTTCCGCCACTCAATTCAAATCGTAATTTCCCCCCAACCAACGCTCAAAAGTTCCCCCGCTCATGGGGGCGTCTCCAAAAGCGACTCCATGGGCGAAAAGAGCTTTATCAACAAACAAACAGCTACACACACTCAACAAACAAACAATCGCCCGCATACACACTCACTCTCAGTCACACTCATACGGTTATGACAATGTATTTTGAGCTAAGATTATAGAATAGAATAAATTAAATATTCATTTTATAAAAAAATTAAAATTAATTGAACAATTTGTGTATTAATACAGCAGAAGTGTCTTCAATTATATTATTAAATAATAACCTTTTAAGTCGTTATATCCGCAGTGTCATAACCAACTAACTTGAAAGATAAGTACACTTAAAATTGTCTCTTTTCAAAATAAAACTAAAATCTGCAATATTTAAATTTTAATTTACAGTGTCATAGTCACACAATAATCAGAGAACCCACTGTCGAGTGAAAGCGAAAGCAAACTCAACTCAACCTGCTTTTATTCCTCGCCGCCTGTTCGTTAGAGTCCATGAATCGAAATTGTGTCGCTCAAGCGACTATTCTTCAAAAATTACGATTTATTTTCGCATCACTCAGTTAGGATAAAAAGGTTTGTAACCGTTAAAATTTGAGTGTAATGCTTAATTTAAATAGTGTGCCACAGCATATTAAGAGATCGCCCCAGAAGCCAGACTTCAAAGATTTGAAAGGGCGAAGGGTAAAAAACATAAGAATAATAAGTTTATAAATTTATTGTTTTATTAAATATTTTTTTTATTGCACGAATATTATAGTATTTAATGCAGGGCAATATAATTTTAAGTCGGAAGCCGGTAATTTATTTATATTTTCCTTTTATGAAAACCCGAGTCCAACTAGAAACTCATAAAAACTATGAAAAATATCCATTTGAAGAATTCAAATATTTACGGTCTTTTTAAAGGTTATTATTATTTTATTTATTGTAATAGTCATTTCCGACCCTATAAACCATATATATTCTTGTTCAGCATTAACAGGCGCTTCTTTCTAGCCATGTCCGGAAGAAATTCATTTTTAGCCATTTTTGCAAAAAAAATGTAAGGGGTTACATCATTAAAATTGTCAGAAATTGGCCAAAATTTTGATTTCTTTAAATTTTAAATTTTGTTTGCAGATTTATTAACCTTATAAAATCTATCACAGAACTGTTTTCCGATTAGAAATTATTGCATTTTTGACCAATTTATGGCGTTTTTGAACTTTGAATTATCCAAAAATATTTACATATAAAAATGTTGATTTATTGTATTGTATTTGTAAGATTGTTTTCATAATATAATAATAACAGGCTTTCACTTTTTGCATTTAAAATTCAACAAATTTAATTTATGTTGTCTATAAAATAGTACCTTCCCAAAGAGTCTGTTAAATTGGCATACAACCGACAATATTGTGGCTTAATTACCTTTAATACTGCTTGAGTAAAGCATAATTTAAACCTTTTTAATATACTTGTTTTTTGTTTTTGTGCGCCAAAGCCCTTTTTTTGGGAAGGGTTCCGGAAGAGCTGCTGAAATATTTTGTAAATATTCTCTAAAGTAACCAAAACATATTCGGCAGTTTTTAAACAACATTAAAAAAGAAAAATTTATTTTGTAGACCTCTTTGTATGCCGACAAACCCACTCAAAATATAAAGCACACCTCAGCCACCCCGAAGAATGGGAAATAAACGAAACGAGTAAAAAGGTGTTTTGCGACTCTTGTTTAAAAAATACCATGGGATTGTGTGGCCTACCGAGTCCGGTTCCTGGCCATTTTCCATCTCAGGGCTGCGCTGGCGCTTCCATTCCGAAAAAGCGAGCAAAATAGAGCAGTAGTGAGCAGCATCATTTAGATTTAGACCGGAATTGTAACAGGCGCGCAGGTTGGCCAAGAGCATTTTCGTTCGATTCAGTGTGGCGTTCTCCCGCATTAGCTGTGCTGCTCTGGGGGGACACCAGCTGTCCCCCTCGCACGTGGGAAGCTTTCCAAAGAGGGAGCTTTACTATCGGGCGGCAGATTTAAATTTGTACGTTACTTGTAGACATTTTTTTAATAACTAAAAGGGTTTGTAACTATTTCTAAATATTTCAAACTTAAATTTAACATAAACTTTAGGATATATATATAAGAAACCTTGTTTTAACGGTTTTAACTTACATTTTGACTTTATTGTATGTGCGCGCTCAATGAAAACCCGCTATCGATTAATCACAATCCATCTATCGATTACCATGCCCGTTGCAAGACAACCCTGCTTTTCAATCAGCTGGCTTTGTGCTGCTGCTAAATTTTAAGCAGAATTCAGAATTTCACAGGGCTCCGTTTTAAGGAATTTCGGTCTCTTCAATCAGCCCCCGGACACAAGGAGCAGCCTGGAAGTACACCCAAGGACCCACGGTCTACATATATAGCCAAACTCCTACCGTCGTCGTGGGTAAAATGCTACCGAGGCCGCTGGCGTTGCGAAATTGTGCAGTGGCGACGACGGCGACAAAAACAACAAAGAAGCGACGCGCCTCGACTAGAGGAGGACAACGACAAACGCGAAATAATCAATTAAAATTGTAAGGGAAGCCACGGTTTCCGCCCCAGGACCACAGCAGCAAAGGATCACTGTGGTATCCAGAGGGCCAACGAGGACGAAACCAAAAGTTCCCTGAACAGCTGCACCAGCTGTGCGTGGGCAAAGAGGCAGAGGCAGTGGCAGCGGCAGCGCAGCTTTTGGCAGCAGCAGACGAAACCCAGACAACAACAACAACCAGTGGAACACAGCAACAACAAAAACAGCAAACAAAACGATGGAAATGCGAGAGGTACTGAGCCGCGAGGGGCGAGAGGCCAAGAATCTGCTCGTCTACCAGTTCTGCGATGAGACAACCACGAGCACGAGTGGCGGCGAGGGAGGAGGAGGAGCAACAGCCGGAACTCTGCCTGGAGCTGGAAGCGGAGGCGTACTCTTGAATGGTGACTGTAAGAAACGATAATACCCTAGGTACTTGAGGAGTTATTAGGAGTTTGTTGGGGCTGAAAAGAGGGTTTTTAATATTAATTTTTTGAATTATTTTATTGTTTTTATATTATATTAATATTTTTTTTATAACTTAAACCCCTATTTTTGGTTTACAAAATCTAAACAAAGTTTTTAAGCATTTAGTGACATTTATAAATTATTTTATAACTAAATTAGGCACTATTTTTGAGATTATATAGGCCAAGATACCTTATAGGGACCATAAAACCTTTAAATTTTTATCGAATTAGGACTTATAATTCGTAAACATGCATAAAACATTTACAACAATTTTATAACAATTTATTTATACTTAAAAATGATCGAAATATCCGTTAAAAACCCATAAAGTTCACCCTAAACTCTTTAACTAATAGCAAATCAAGTCCTTGATAACCGATAGTCGTTTATCTCGACTATTTATTTTATTTCTCCCCCATAACTCACACTTTTCTCTACCCCCCAGGTTATCGCAAGCCCCCCATGGCGCCGCCCAAGTCCCCCAGTGGCGGCAGCGGCACTCCCAAAAACTGCCAGTCGCCCACCACTTCGCCGCGTCTTAAATCCTCAACGAGCGCTGCAGCTGGAGGAGGAGGATCCTCCAGTGGACCACGCGTGCGCAGCGCCTCCACGGGCAGGGACAAGAAGTCCGAGCTGCAGGCCCGATACTGGGCCCTGCTCTTTGGCAATCTTCAGCGAGCTGTCAACGAGATCTACCAAACGGTGGAGTGCTACGAGAACATATCCAGCTGCCAGGAGGCAATCCTAGTGCTGGAGAACTATGTGAGGGATTTCAAGGCTTTAAGCGAGTGGTTCAAGGTCTCCTGGGACTACGAATCCCGCCCGCTGCAGCAGCGACCACAGAGCCTTGCCTGGGAGGTGCGCAAGAGCAATCCCACGCCCCGAGTGCGTACCAAGAGCCTTTGCAGTCCCAATAATTCCGGGAAATCCAGTCCAGCCTTGGTACTAGGCGGTGGCTCTCAGTCGGGCAAGACCTCTCCCTCGGCCTACGAACAGGGCCAGATCTCGCCTATGAAACTACTCCGAGCCTACGATCAGGTGCCAAAGGGAGCAATGCGTCTCAATGTCCGAGAATTGTTTGCGGCCAGCAAGAGAGCCACTCAAGGATCCTCGCAGTCGGATAATATGGAGTGCCCGCTGGATCTCAGCGGAGATAAAACCACATATGTGCAGTTAAACACACAGTATTCTCAAACGGATCTGGAGGATCCACACCTGACGCTGGCGGATGTGCGGGAGAAGATGCGCAGGGAGGCGGAGGAGAGAGAGGCGAGGAACCAAGAGCAGGCAGTGAGCATTCCAGCAGCAGAATATATTGAGGAAATACCAGACAAACCAGGTGAGACCTCTACTGATATACCGCCTGAGGGGGACACCCACTTGGTGGGGGAGCCTCTACCAGAGCCCACAGCTTTGGACATGACAGTGGCCTCCTTGGAGAACATGGAGAATGCCTTGCTCCAGCAACAGGCCCACAAAGACCCCACGCCACCTAGCACACTACTAAAGCCACCAGGGGAGAAGCCACAGCCCTTGATGGCCATCTCAGGAAATGCGCCCATGCAAAACAGTCCCTTGAAGTACTCCAGTGTGCTAAATCGTCCAGTGAAGAAGGGGGGAGCAAGTGGAGCAGGAGCAGGAGTAAGTGCTCTCAAGACAACAACAGGAACAGGAGGAGGAGCAGTAGCAGGAGGCACAGCCAAGCCTGGTCAGCTCAAGACAGCAGCTCCCCCCGTCAACGGCTTGCGACGCTCTACAAAACTGCCTGCTGGAAAAACTCTAGGAAAACCGGCTCCTCCTCCCAGGCCCTCCAGCAAAACCGAGTGCTATGGCCCGCCCAATAATGTGGCCTCCCGCCTATCCGCACGCTCTCGAACCATGCTGGAGATCAATGGCAGTGGAGCCAGCAAAACCCTGCCCAAGAGAACCTCTTCTTTTCTAAGCACCGCCAGGATTCGCAAAGCCCCATCCTCAAGGCTCAGTTCGCGCGAGGACATGGGCAGTTCCACTTCCACTTTGAAGGCCAGCAACGAGCAGCTATCGAGCTCGAGAGGCACCCTAAAAACCGAGGAAGCACAACATTCCGAAACGAAAAAGCAACTCCAACTGCCCACGGATAACAACGATGGTTGGCTGACGGTAAAGAATCGTCGCAGGAGCAGCATGCATTGGGCCAACAGGTTCAATCAGCCTACAGGATATGCCAGTTTGCCCACCTTAGCGCTGCTCAACGAGCAGCAGAGGGAGAAGGAGAAGGAGGAGCAGGAGCAGGAGCAGGAGCTGACCAAGGAGAAGCAGAAAACCATTCCAAGTAAAACAGGAGCAGCTACAGGAGAGGCTAAACCCAAAGTCAAGACCACAACCCTGGCCAACTCTTCAAGGCCAGAAATCAAAAACGCCAAGGCCAAGGTCAACTCATTTCCAGCCCAGAGAAGCTCAGGGGGTCAGGTGAAGAAGCCGGAGAAGCATGACAAGCCAGAGAAGCAGGACAAGCCCGAAAAGAAGCCAGTGATGCCTTCAACGACAGCTCGAAACAATGGCAACAATAATGCTTTAGGACGCACTTCCATCATCAAAAGACAAAAGTCTGATCTAACAGGACTAAAGATGACATCCCTGCACAAGGAGTACATGCGCAGCGAGAAGAATGCCTTGAGGAAGCTGCAGCAAAAGGAGCTGAATCACAAGCAGAGCAACAACAGCAGCTCCTCCTCCGCAGAAACTGTCGTGGAATGTGAGTATCTAGTTACAGGTGATGACCTCCATAAGGTAATCAAACCCTCTTCTCTCCCCCCTCACAGCCAGCAACGAGGACCACAACAAGATCGACATCAAGATCCAGACCAACTGTGAGTTCTCCAAGACCATTGGCGAACTCTACGAGAGCATTGCCCACTGCAAGCTGCCAAATGGCAGCCTCAACAAGCCCAGTGCCTCCTCCCTGCTGAGTGCCTGCGATGAGAACGAGGAGCAAATTGCCGACGACAACGAAGAAGAGCGCAATGAGCGCATCCTAGTGGAGGTTCAGGAATCTTTAGAACGACAGATTCGTGAGCTAGAGCAAACGGAAATCGATGTGGACACCGAAACGGATGAAACCGATTGTGAGGTTCAGCTGGAGGAGCAGGAGCTGGGCGCAGGTGGTGATGATTCCGCGGTGTTTGTGACCATGAGCGACGATGAGAATGCCAGCCTAGAGCATAGATACCAGGCTCTATTGTCAGACATGTCCTGGAACGAGAGAGCAGAGGCCTTGGCCACGCTCCAAGCCTATGTGGCCAGGCATCCAGGCAGAGCCCAGGAACTCCATCAGAAGTTATCTTCGCCCTCGCGACGTCGCTCTCTGCAGGAAACCCTGAAGAAATACCAAGCCAAGCAGGCGAGGGCTCAGCAAAAGAGGAATCTCCTCCAGCAAGAGAAAGCAGCCAAACTACAACAACTTTTTGCACGCGTGGAGGATGTCAAGGCAGCCAAGAAGCAACTCATCGAGGACAAACGGCAGAAGATGCAGGGCAGACTGCAAAGAGCAGCGGAAAATCGAGAGCAGTACCTCCGCCAGATCATCGAAAAGGCACACGACGAGGAGAAGAAACTCAAGGAAATCAACTTTATCAAGAACATAGAAGCTCAAAATAAGCGTCTGGATCTTCTGGAATCCTCCAAAGAAACCGAAGGCAGGCTGCAAGATCTCGAACAAGAGCGACAGAAGAGAGTGGAGGAAAAGCTGGCCAAGGAGGCTGCTGTGGAGAGACGTCGCCAAGCCCTGGAAAAGGAACGCCTTCTAAAACTCGAGAAAATGAATGAAACCAGACTGGAAAAGGAGCAAAGAATAGGCAAGATGCAGGAGCAAAAGGAGAAGCAGCGTCAGGCCTTGGCCCGGGAAAAGGCCAGGGATCGGGAGGAGCGACTGCTGGCCCTGCAGGTCCAACAGCAGCAGACCACCGAGGAGCTGCAGCGCAAAATACTCCAAAAGCAAATGGAATCTGCTCGCCGCCACGAAGAGAACATCGAGCACATACGCCAGCGGGCTCTGGAGTTGACCATGCCTACCCGGCAGGCGGACGAGGGTCGAGGTGATCAGGATGAAAACGATGCGGAAGATGGCTTAAATGGAAATGCCACCAGCACCACAAACGAAGACTGCGATCTTTCCTCTACGCTCTCGGATGTGGGGGGAATACCTGGACATTCGAGAAGCTACAAAAAGAAGATGAAGAAGCTGAAGCAGCGAATGAGTCAGTGGTGAGTAAACTTGGGTATTTTTAATGACCGAAATTAAATTAATTATTGTTTTATATTTACTTGATTTCTTTGTTATTTTGCAAGTATTGAATTTCTGTTGAAAATCGTTAAAAACTTTATTGTCTTGGGTTTTTTTTTTTTTAATTTCCTGAAGAAATCAGATATTTAACATATCAAAAGGTCTTTCTTGAAATGTTATGCCATTTTTTATGACGTCTAGACGTCTAAACTAAATATATTTAACTATTTAAATAATTCATTTATTCGATTTGAAAATATAGGTTTCTGTTTTTTTTTTAAGATTTTAAATATATTTTTAAAATATGTATTTATTTATTTTTTTAATATTTTACAGCGCCACCGAGTATCTGGAGGCCATGGAGCCCTTACCCCCCTATGTAAAGCGTGATAGCACGGTGCCCAAGCTCCTAAATCTGGTGGTTAAGGGAGGCGGTGCTCAGGGTTTGGAAAGGGCCTTGGGCAACCTCCTGCGTGTGATACCCAAGGCCCAGGCCTTTGACTTCCAGGCCTTCCTCTGCATGGATGGCCTGGGCATAGTGGCCAATCATGTGATCAGCAAAGGTCTACAGGAGAACACCGATATCTCAAGGAAGTAGGTGTTTTCTAATAATTTAAATGTATAAAAACTAAACTCATAAAATTAAATAATTTCAACAGATCCGTTCACCTGGCCGTTCATGTGTATAGGAATGCCTGCTCTGTGTGTCCTCAGATTGCTCGTCATGCTCTGCTGGGCAATTCCATAACCGTTATGTTCGATGCCATCAGCAAGAGTTTCCAGGTAAGTTTTCAACAACAACAAAAAATACTTGAGAACTTTTGAAGAACTTTTTCGGCCAGCCAAAAACGGTTTTCACAATAAAAGTGTCGCCAGGCAGACGACGGGGGTTTTGGAGGATTGAAACAAGGGAGTTGGCATAGTCGCCAAAGTTGGCAACTGGCTATATTCCCCAGGCCACGTCGGATGTGTCGCCTATACAGTATAAATTCGTACTTGGCTCGCCTTATAGTCCTGCCCTGGCAGCCACTTAACACTTGGCCGCGTTTATGTCTCTGTCTGTCGTCTGCAAACCTAAGAAAAATTCAGTCAAGTCAGAGGGTTGTAAGGAATTTTTAAAGGCCCGGCGAAAGGGGATTTTTACTGGATTTGGGATATTATTTGTTTATAAATTCAATAATATTTAATTAATTTTTTAAGATATAAGTTTAGAATTAGAAAAGCGGAAAAAGTATTTAGAAACTAAATTCAATGTGCGGTAAATCAATATTCTCTTTGATGTAGCGGAAGAAAATAATCAGAAAAGTATAAAAATTTTAAAAACATTTTAGTTGTTTTTTTAAATACATTTTTTCGATATTAAAAAAAGCTATTTATATTAATACTTTTCTTTCCAATATACAAAAATCCCTAAATTGGTCTAGTAAGAGCATTCTCAGGTCGCTTTTCCTTTGCATATTTTTTGTCCCCGTATTTAAAGTTTATGTTTCGCGCTCCGACTTTTGTTTTTGCTCGTTGGGGCATTGTTTATTTGCCATTTCTTTGACGCTTTTATTTGGCGCTGCTGCCTTTTGTTTGTTTGGCATTTTTATTTGAATTTTATTTACTGGCCTCGTGCGCTCTCGCCTATCAATTTTTAAGCACTAGGTCGGAGCCCCAAGACCCATCCCCAATTTCCCTTTCCTGGGCAATTCAGTCAGCGAGTAAAATGTTTATATATTTTGCGGCTGTTGTTAAATCAATCGTTAAATCGCATAAAAAGCCACTCACTCACACACCCAATAAATGTTTCTTCTTACTGTTCATCTCTTTTTTTATTTTTATTTATGCTGTATGTGTGTTATTTTTTAAATTACACTCGTGGAGTGTTAAGGGGTATTATGATGATGAAAATTTTATGAATTTCGGTTACTCCAAATATTAAATATTATTTGACGTTGGCAATAAGAATTTTTAAAGTAAAAATTGTAGCCCCAATAGGGATTTTCAAACATTTTCTTTTTTAAATTATTAAATTGCTGTTTTTTAAGGTTTAAATTAAAAGGTTAAATTACTATTACTATTACTATTTCATGTTTTCTTTACGTATTTAAATTAAATTTAATTCAATATGCTGAACTTTAATTCTTAATTCAAATAAACAAAAGTAAACAACAGTCACGCCTAAAACTAAAAAAAAAGTATCAATAAGTCGCACTTATTTATAAAACCAAGCTTTTCATGTAATTCTTGTTTTAACATTTTTTTTTTTTATTTAAATCTATAAAAATATTTTTACTGCGCATCGCACTTTAGCACTTTCTTGTTGTTGTTATTTTGCATTGTTAACTTGGCTCGTGTTTATTGTTTTTGCCCCATCCCCGCCTTCTTTTCACCTTTCGCTCCTCTCTTACCTATCCTCCCACCCCCCCATTTCACCTTCCTTTACCACTGTCCCGTTGATGGATCAGCGCGCGCGCCGCTTGTCGTGTAATAAAGGAGAGGCAAAGCGCTGAAGAAGAAACGAAAACGAAGAAGGCGCAACAGAGTGAAAAAGTTAACTGTAAGCGACTAGGAGGGAGTGTGAGGGGGGAAAAGAAACATCAATTAACATTTTGATTGATGTGGATGTCCCTCTCTCTCTCTGTGTCTGTTGTTGCTGTTTAAATGCCTAAGTTGATAATTAATTTAAACACGAGCCATGGAATTTCACTTGCGGGTAGCGGCAGCCCCAAAAAGCACGCAACAATTGTGTGCGCGAGCGAACACCATTTTTTAATATTTCTTGGATTTCCGCTTCCTCTCTCACTCTCCTTCTTCCTCCTTTTTTCTGATCTGTTGCAGTTACCCGAAGAAAAATCACCACAACATCCGGTCGAGTTGTCCACGGAGCTAATGCTGGCCTGCACCGAGGCGCTGTCCTCCAGTTACGTGAAGAAGAACACCCACCCAAAAGTGCCGGAACGACTGCCGGACATGATAAAGTGAGTACAACAACAACAATAACAATAATAACAACAACAAGTGCTTACCACCGCGGTTTATTCCTAACTGTTGTGCGCAAAGCAACAAAAGCAAGCGCATAAAGAGGGGAACGACTTGAGTTCGAAAAGCGAGTTCGAAAAACTCCAGTGTTCGTTGTGTGTGTGTGAGTATTGAGTGTGCGGGTAAGAGGAAAAGAGACACCTAGAGTTGGGCCTGGGCTTATGGCCATCTCTTTCGCTCGCTTTTCGAAGCGAGAGAGGGCGTGTCTGTGCGAGCGAGATAGCTTGGGCTGGCTGCAGCGCTGCCTGCGTTGACTTGGCCGCTGCTGCAGAGACGCCTGGCGCTGAGCCGTTTAAAAAATATAATTTTTAATTTTAATTCTTATTTAGTTGGTCACACTGATGCCGGGCAGTGTGGTCACAAGTCGCTGGTTTAATTGGGACTTTGTTGTTTTTAATAAGCAGGGGAATAGATATTTAAAAGATTTTTCATAATTTGGGATATAAAAATAGATTTTTCTCTTAAATATTTGTAAGGCAACTTTTCAGTGAAATTAAGTTTTATGTTTGTATAATATCAAAAAAAATTACAAAAATTATATTTGAAACAGAAACATTGTCCAAAATTCGAAAATCGTTTTCAAGATTTTTGTTTTTTAGCTTTAAAATTTAAATTATAATTTAAAATTTATTTGATATCTCTTAAATATTTTCCTGTAACTACAGTACTACCTCTTCTAATATATTTTACATCTGATTCCTTGTCTTTTACTGGTTTACTTTAAAAATGCTGCTGAAACACTTTTTTCATGGTCTCCCCCTTCCTTTCCTCCTTTATTGCCTTTTTGCGTGCTTTAATTTCGAAAATAGGAAAAACTTTAATGCTGCGTCGTCGTCCATTGTGGAGTTTTCCGGGTTTGTCCCCTTGGTGCTTTCCCCCCTTCGCCAGCGATTGTTTTTCTTTAATTTGAGCTCATTTTTGTGCACAAAAGTTTTAATCGAATTGTTGTTTATTGTTGACGTTTCTATAGTTCCCAAATATAGACGCCATTTTGTTTATTTTATATTTTTTTGCACAGCAATAAAAAGGGGATTTTGTTGCAAATTTGCATAAATGGCGATTTGTTCAATTTATTTTTGATTAATTTAAAAGTTAAGTAAACTGTATTTAATTAGGTTTTTAAATACAACTTTTCTATGTTTTTTTTTTAAATTGATTTATAAGTGTGTTATTCAATTGACAATTTATCTATAATTTACACAAAATATTAAAAGAATTATTAAATTATTTGTAAATATTTTAGAGAGTAATTTTTTCGTACCCTCCTTCCTTTTGTTAAAATAGCAACGACCAAAAAAAACGTTGTTGTTATGCATTTTCCACTTGTGAATTGGCTTTTGTTTGCTACTTTTTGCATTTGTTTTTATTTCCGTTTTTTATATTGTTGGCTAGCTTTTCATCTGTGTGTGAAGCGGCTTTTGTTTATCCCTTTTTTTGTGTTGTTGTGTTTGTCCTGGGCTCTGACCAATTTTTGTGCCTTTCCCTAGATGGGTTTTTTGTATACATTTTTTTTTGTATATATATTTTCTCTATCTTTTTTATTATTCCATTTTGTTTGCTGTTTTACCTCCCTTTTTTTATGTTCTTTATCAATTTTCCGTTTGTTTATATTTTCAATTTGCTTACAAAAGCTTTTCGTTTATTTTATTAGCCAGCAGCCATTGTTGTGTGTATGTTGTTTGTGTCTGTGTGGGTGTGTGTGTGTGTGTGTTCTTTGCAGCCTTTTGTGGTTGCTGCCTTGGTCCTTTTATTCGTCCTGCTCCTCGGCTTATTCGCCTTTAATGCCAACTGCCATTTTTCGTAGCGCGCTTTTCGGCGCTCAATTCAATTACACAGTGCCTGCAACTGTATGGGTCCGCTGTGTAGGTGTATGTGTGTGTGTGAGTTTGCAAAATCAAATTTTCTTTTGACTATAATTTTTGTGGAAAACAACCCCCAACAGGACGCCCGCCCAGCACCTTGCGCCATTTTCCTGGAAAAACTTTGCCTGAATGAGAAATTCAATTCGCCGCACTTGAATGGTCCGCCATCTTCCACTGCCTCCTTCCCTCCTCCTCCTCCTCTTCCGCTTTTGCTGGTGCTGCCCCTCTTCCGGTTCCGGTGCTGTTCTGTTCTGCATTCTCATCATCATCATCATCATCAGTCTGGCCACGAAACATTTGGAATTTTTTGCCTAATTCAATTGCAACAGTCTTGGCTCTCTTCCTCTTTCTTTTTAGCTTTCTCTCCTATTCCTTTTTTGCTGCATAATTAAATTTTTGTTTACTTTTAATTGTTGCCCAGGTGGCGCTCAGAGCTTTTTCAGCTCAAAGCTGGCACATATATATTTTTTTGTTTTGTTAATTTGAATAAAGTTTTCCAGAAGTTCGTGTAATCGAATTAAAAGTTGACAAAGACCAAAGAGAAGAACTTCTATTTTTAGTTTAGCCAAAGGTTGTTTTTGTACTTATTTTTTGAAGCGGAAAAGAGCAACTGTTTCCGGGGACCTGTGAAAGAAATAATAAATTTGAAAACATTACTAAAGGTTTAATTTTTATTTATTTTTTAGGAAGAAAAGTATAATCTTATCTATATATAATTACAAAAATTTTTAAATAATTTTTTAAGGTACCAAACCCAGTGAAATTTAGATTTTTTTAAACATTTTGAATCTTATTTTAGGGGACTTCAAAGTCCTAGTCTTTTCTGTTGCTTTGCCAATTTATATAAATATTTAAAAATATATTGTATCAAGTTTATACAATTAAAATTAAAATATTTATAAAATAAATTTAAAATATCTGACGATATATGAGGGTTCCCAAGGAAATCACTGGAAAATGTAGTCCAAATATGTTGTTATCTTTCACTTCCACGAAACTTTTCATTAACTTATTTTTTCTTAAATACATTACAATTATTCTAGTTCCTTAAACAATAAACTCCAAAATTTTTCCACTCTATTTAAAAATCCAAATCTTGTTAAACAACTTGGCAAACAACATTAAAAAAACCCCCTTATTAAAGCACATACTCAACCATTAATCACAACACCTATTTCAATCGATTGAAAAGAAACCTTCTCCCACTTTCAACCAGAAACATATATCCCCAGTTAGCCTTCGTGGCTAACCTTAATCCCAACCATAAATCGTACTTGTCCTTCCCCCCCCCGAAAAGTGTCAGGATGCCCTTCCCTAAAGCATGACAAATTTGATTTGCATCGCTCTGGCACCTTTTTGGAAACAGATAAAAGATGAGGATGATGATGATGGTGGGGATGAGCCTGGGCTATCTTTTTACAATGTAATTGATTCATAATTAATCAACACAGTCATTAGCAGTCGCAGAATATATATTTTAATCACGATTTGATCATCAATTCCGAACAACAAACGGAGCAAAAGGAGGCAGCGTTGGGC
This sequence comes from Drosophila lini, assembly GCA_018905715.1. Lineage (NCBI taxonomy): Eukaryota > Metazoa > Arthropoda > Insecta > Diptera > Drosophilidae > Drosophila > Drosophila lini. The sequence continues at coordinate 2,475 of JAEIIL010013752.1, read as the reverse complement.
AATCATAACGATGATTTGGCACGCGATAAGGCAAACACCCTTGAGCCCGGAATCGAGACCAGGAAACCGGAACCCCTTTACCTTCTCTTCTCTTTTTTTTTTTTGTATTTATTTATTTGCCACCCCTAAAAAAGCAGTCATAATGAAATATGCATATGGAAAAAAATCTGTCTCTCCGCGCGTTCGTCCCTTTGTTTGTCTGCCGCCGGGCGCAGCTCCTGGCAGGATGTCAACGGGGACGACATGCTGGCAGAGTTACTTCCGTATCCGTACAGTGCCTGCAAGGCTGCTAGCTGCTAGCTGCTTGCTGCTGTGCGGTAGTTAATTTAATTACCCTTTAAGTAACCAGATCGAATGGCCAATTTGGAGTTATGGCCTTTGGAGCCGCTTGCATCCGCAGCCACATCTCCAGCGGGGGGCCAAGGACGAAGGACTAAGGGAAGGGTGTGTGTGTGTGTGTTTGGGCCAAAGTTTTTGTGGCCTGCACTTTACAATTGACATTGTTAACAAGATTGCACTGAGAGGTAAAAGGAGGTAAAGAATAAAAGGGGTTTTGTAGGGTATTTGTAAGGACACGGAATAACCTTTAAAAAATTGAAGAAATATCCCATGAAGCCAAGTAAGAAATTGTTTAAATTTTATTGGAAAATATTTACGTGTCTCCTTATTTAATATTGATTTATAAGACATATAGGCAACGTTAAAAAATGCATTTATGTATATATCGACTTTCGCTCCGGATATAAGTATCATTATATTTCTGCCCATCCTAGTTCCTTGCCTAAGCTTAAAATTAATTTTAAATTAATCAAATTTAGAAACGTATATTTCTTTACGTTCTTTCTGTATCCTTTTTTAATTTTAAAAATTTAATACCATAACCTTCTTCACATAGTACCTTTTATCTTTATATTTCGCCAAGTGCAAATAGCAACTTTTGGCTCAATTACAAGGACAATATCTGCAATATCCCCTCACTCACACACGTGCCTGAGCCTGTGCCTGTGTCCTGTGGGTTTTATTTTACCATCCACATATTAGAGCAACTATTTAGAACTTAAACTAGACATGGCCCAAGCTCCTCCTCCTGTCCCTGCTCCTGTTCCTGCTCCTCCTTGGACTCTCCTATCTCTCTGGTCAAATGTATTAATTTCATTCTTTGGTCCTTTGTTCTCTCTGTCTCTCTTATCGCCGCTTTTGGAAAATATCCTTTGGCCTCTCCTGTTTCGCCTTTGTTGGCTTTGTGTATTTTTTTGTTCGTCTTTCTATTTTGGCTGTGCAGCGTTTAATATCCGATTTCAGTTTTGTCCCCTCCTCTTTCGGTGTTGATTCTTTTTGACAAAAGGCCGAGGAGCATAGGGAAAACTCTGCCGCTGCTGCTGCTGCTGCTGCTGTTTCTCCTGTCTCCTTCGCTTTTTGTTTGACATTGGCGAAGTTTTCTATTTGCTCGGTGCGCGCCGCTCCCTTTTGTTTGTTGGCTGTCCCTCCGCCTGCGCGGAAAATCAAAATATTGACTCTTAACGGTGTGTGTTTATTGATCCTTTAGCTACCCCCAGAAATTAAGGGGGGAAGGAGTGGCGGGTAGAGATGGCCTCGAATTTCCTTTAGCGGGAAAATTATTGCGGGAAGCAAGGAGAGAAATGCGTGATTCCTTATTCTTTAAAAGTTTAAATATTCAAATTGAAATTTAAACATAAATCTGTTAATTTATTATTAATTTCTAGACCTTTTATTTATGTTGTTATCTTAAAAGTTATACAAAAATTAACTTTTAATCAAGAATACAAATGAAAACAAATATTTTTGATTAATTTTCTGTGTAAACACTTTGTTCCACCTCCTCAGTTTTTTTTACAAGCTCTGCAAAATCACCTGCCACCCCTTTTTGCATGTCATAATTGAATTCAAATCACAAAAGTGTCACACAACTAATCAGAGTTGTCATTTCCAAACCCTCCCTCTTTGGAAATCCCACCCCCCACCGCCCGGAGCTGTAACCGTAACTGTAGTCAAAACTCCTCAAATAAGTGAAGCTCGCAGTTTCAATTTCTATTTCTATTCCGAGTTTCGGTTTTCGTTTTCAGTTTTCGTCGTCGTCGTTGCTCATCTGCTCGTTTTTCGACATTCAAACTGTCAAAAAGTCAGCATCAATTACAGTTACAAAGACATCATAGCACAGACACACGGAAATATCCTGCAAATATCCTGCATTCCATACAGTTTGAGTGTGAAGTGCAGGAGGTGCGGGTGGTGGAGGGGGTCAAGGGTCAGAGTAACAGCTCAAAAGAAGTGTGTAGCCCAAAACTTCGCTGTAGATTTGCATCAAAATGCATTTGGCCATAACAGGGGACAGGAAGGAGGACAAAAAATACAGATTTTGCGAGGGTGAATGAAGGAGTTTTGGGAAGAATTAAATTTGAGAATTTTGAGATAGTTAATATATTTTGATAGGAGAGGTTTATATATCTTTTAATA
>JAEIIL010013744.1:0-18668 GCA_018905715.1 Drosophila lini | reverse complement strand
TGTAATACTTATTCACACTTCTAAATGGGATCTACACTACTTTTTGAATTTTTTTATATTTATTTGGTCATGACTCTATAAATTAAACTCTTGTTTTTAAAAAAGCTCTGATCAATTACGTTTTTAATTTTAGTAATAATTTATTTAATTTAATTTTGGTTTAAATATAATTTAAGCTTCGACTTTAAAAGTTTATTGCATTTTTTAATACAGTTCAGCAATTAATAAGTGACCACTTCTTTAAATCGAATTAAAAAAAGCAATTGCTTCTCTCCAATTGCAGTGCTTTTGCGTTTCAGCTTTTGATCATATGACCACCCAATAAACCATCCGAAAACCACAGGAAAACCACCTAAAAAACCACCCAAAAACCACCTGAAAATCATGCCAGAACCATCACCCCAACACACCTTGGCAATTCGCCTTTGTGATGCCCTTGCAAGATATTATAATTTTTTTATAAATCCTAAAAATTCTGAAGCCATGTTTCGAAGAAAAAACAAGTGCCATACTTTTTCCATCATTTTATAAAGTCATAAAAATGATCAAAAACTTACAACAAAAAATTAATTTAAAAAAATGTAGTATTCGGAATTATTAACCTAGAAAAAAACAGCAAAAAAAAAGCTGTGTAAACTAAAATATAAGGTTTTTCGGCTTAATATTGATTCAAATAAAATCTTCTAGGGTATCTAAAATTCGACTACCCATAATCAGCATTCTTTCTTCTTGTTTATTATTTTTTCTGTTGCTGCTGCCGCTGGACTTTACACCCGACGGATGCAAGTTGGAAAATCCCTTTGCCATAGCAGCTGCTGATTTTTGCCTTGAAACATGAATAATGTTGAAATTTAATTATACATAATTCAAACACAATTCCAACGGTAAATCTGTGTTGTGCGAAAGAGAGAGAGAGAGTGGGGGGGTTGAAAGAGACGGGGAGATAGGGGAGAGCTCACGACTGAATGAGCCGGGAAAATTGCAGGAAAATCGCGTTGGATGGAGTTTTTTTCGGGCGCCAGTGCAGTAGTCCCTCCAATTTTTCACCACTTATAGGTTCCTCCCTCTCTTTCTGACTTTCTCTCTATCACTCTCTCTCTCTCTCACTCTGGCTGTTACCTATTCTTTCCCTCGTTTTTAACCCACTTTCAGCCACCCGTTCGAAAACCCCCTTTCTGCGCATTTTCTCACACGGTCTAATTAGTTAAGCGAAGCGTGGGGGCATCCTCCATGCAAAGGGGGGAGGGTGCTGGGGAGGTGCAGAAAATCGGAAGGGGGCGGCGGGCGGCGGTGGCAGCTCACCAGCGGTTGCATCTTTTGTTAGAATGCCAGCGTTTTTCACGTTGCCACAGCAACAAGAGCCCCCAAAGGAAGGTAACGGGTTAAGGGAAAACGCGGCAAAGCGGCGGATGAGTCCAAAGGGGGGGAGAGTTACATTTTCATGCGATTTTCCACAATTTTTTGTTGCTTATTTTGTATTTTTATTTTTTTTTTTTTTGCATATATTTTGTACAATAATCGCAACAGCAGCAAGAAAAGCCAACCGCTCGATTGCACCGAAAAGAAAATAGGGAAGAGGGAGTGAAAGTGTGGGTGGCAGTGGGAGCGAGAGTGGGGGCAGGGGCAGGGGCATTTTAGCTCCCCGCAGGCTCCTTTTTGGCACGCCCCTGCAGCGGTAATTAAATTGCAGCTGGTTGCCATTGTCGGTGCTCTTGGACAGATGCCTAAAAGCACGCCAAATGAGTGCGTTCCTTCCGAAAGCCCAGAAAGTCCTCCTCGTCCCACCAATTACCAAGGCCCAAAGCCAGCAGCAGGCCCGAAGCCAGAAAAAATTAGCGGATATTTTCCCCCATTAAATTTTTGGCCAGCAGTAAAAGAGAGAGACACCAGAATTTTGGTAGATTTTTTGTTGCATTCACAAAAATTGTATAACGTTCGAATTTACCTCTGTTTGAAGTTCGTTGCGAGAGTTATTCCAGCCAACTTGTCAGCAATTTAAAGTCCTTACTGGGCGCATCCTTTGCAGGCAATTCAAGTGCATTTAGCATTTTCACCTGCTGGCCGGGATGTTTATTTATGCGAATACTCTCGAGTCTCTCCTTCCGCCATTTACATGGAAATTATTGCAACTATTGGTCCGACTGTCCTTCGGCCTTCGTCCTTTGTCCTTTTATCCATCTCCGTCCCGGGCGTCCCGCCGTCCAGATGTGTGGCCAACTTACCTGGATGGACATCAGTCAGCTGGCGGTTTACAGCCCATTCCTCGAATTAGTTGAGCGCATCAGTCAGCTCGATTGCCTCTGGCAAGGCAAATGGGGCTCCTGGACATATTTCCAATGCCTCATCAGGACAATAGTCATCAGGATTCGCAGGCCCAGGTTATAGTGGGACGAAGGGAAAGCCAAGGAAAGTAAGTTAAAAATAATTAATATTATAAGTTTTAGGAACAGTAAGTGTTGGTGAGACTTTTAAAATTTAGTAAAGGAAAATTTTTAAAAATTATTCATTTCTAAGTATTTATATTTTAATTATTATAAAATGTATTTCTTATAAATACAACTAATATTTATGGCCCACTGTGAAGCTCAACTAGAAACAAAAGGGGAAGTGCAACAAAAGCTGGGCTCGGACCCTCACAGATCGGATAATGCAACACAGCAGATTGCAGCTTGCAGATTGCAGACTTCGGACATTGGGACTTAGGACCTCAGGCTTTGGACTACGAGGACCTCAAGGAGTGCTCCTCCAAACTGGAAACTGTATTTGGTAGGCAAAATCCACCGCAGCTACTTACAATGGCCACAAGCTGTCGACAGCAAGTTCATTGCATATAAAGACACCTTTACACAGTTCGAAATTAAGTTTATTAAAAGTTAAAGGTCTTATAAGTTTTATAAATAATAATTAATTACTTATAAAGAGTACACTTTTTAATATATTAATTATTTCCATAACATTTTATTAATGTTTTACAGAAAGCATTAAAGTGTCCCTTGACGAAGGACTCTCTCGAGTCATTTTTTTTTCGCAGTCTACTTACAGAGACAGAAACAGTCTGTTGGGCAGCCAAGTGACTTGATCTGCCCGGGGGCCCAACGAGTGTTAAGCATTTTAATTGCAGGCATTAATTTAGACATGGCTGGAACACTTATTCAAGGCGGGGGGGCTTTCATTATTTTCCACCTGTGAGCACACGCACACGCTGGCAATAAATAAACGGTGAATGCATTTGAATCGCTTTCGGCTTTGGCCAAAGATGCTCCAGCTCCAGTTCTGGCTCTGACTTTGGCTCTCACTCTGGCTCTGCAATTGCCATTTAATTAAAACACTTTGCCATTTATAATGCTCATTGCATTTTTGTAAATTTCAAATAATTTGTGGCCATGCTTAGCCAAGCCGAATCGTTTGTTATAATGCATCCTGCATCCTAGACGCCAGAGTTCAGCAGATTATAAGTTGGAGCTTCATTCCTGAGGGTGGGGAGGGTGGTTAATCAAGCCCCAGGATGTTGCACATGATTGCCATTAGGCGATATAACTTGTTTCCCAGAGACTTACAGGTGGGAAAACTCAATTCTCTGAAGAGTTAATAATTCCATTGCCAGGCTGTAGCTTTGAATTCAATTTGAAGAGTGCGTAAAAAGGGGACTACATTTTGTCAAGTCTAGAAAAAAGTACAATTCCAGTGCTTTATTATCTAGAGTATTTTCTTTTTTTATAAATTTTCCCTTGCAGAATTTCACTAATTTGCTGCTACAGCTGCTACTGCTACTGCTACTGCTGATGCTACTGCTGATGCTGCGGGCACTAAAACTGCAGCAGTCATCATATTAAAATGCAATTATACAATTGCTTTTGTGTATTGCTCTGCTCCCCCGCCTCCCAGCTAACCCTTCAAATCACAAATCCAACCCCATTTTTGTCGCATTCGTGCATAATTTATAACAATTTCTCCCATATATGCCCAGGGCCGTGGCCACCAAAAAAGCTAGTCTGTGTGTGTGTGTATTGGCATTTTGTGAATTCATAACGAGCGATGCATCACAATTTAAATTATCCACAATACAGTGAAAGCTCTGAAATTCGAGCTTCAAGGAATTCTCTTAACCTAATTAGAGGCATGGCAATTAGTTAAATTAATTAATAACCCGAATGCCAAATGAGAAATATGCAACATAATTAATACAACAGAGAGTGGATAATAATTTAGTATAAAAATATTATTTCTAATGTCAAGTTAAGGCCTCTTGCTGACCCAAAAATCTATAGAAAAAATATTTTTAAAATACTTGAATATATTTTGTAGTAAAGTATATACATTTGTCAACATTTCCCTATTAAAAGTGTGCCTGTGTGACCCTTAGTTAGGGAGTACTGTACGTTTTTTTTGAGAATTTCCTCATGCATTCCACACTCGAGTGGGTCCGCCGCCGACCGCTAGGTGGCGCCAGACGGCCAAGAATCCGCTGCCGAAAAGTAGGCAACGCTTTGCTGCCAGAGGAAGAAAGGGCCAAAAGGCAGCACAAGGAGCAGGACACCAGGAGAACAGGAGAGGGCGGGGAAACCAGGGAAAGTGCAGTGCAGTTGTCTGCACAAAGAAGCCGGGCCCAAGGGGCGGGCGGGGATCCTTCGGCATCCTTTGGAGTTAGGACCAACTTTAGCACTTGGTCCGCCCCTTTATCCTTGGCTCCTTTTCGTCTTTCTCTAGCTTTTTTGTTGTTTTCCTTTTTTTTTTTTTACTTTTTTTTTTTTGGGCATTTTGAGCGTGCAAATGTTAAGTTGTCCACCACTCCCCCAGCCACCTCTCGGTAACCGGGTTTTTCGACCCTCCTCCCCCTTGGCTTTTTATAGAGAAAAACTTGGAGTTGGCGTCGCCGCCCTTTTGTGCCAACTTGACAAACTAAAAATGAAAAAAGTTTCACCGAGCGGCGCCTTTTTTCAATATCCTTTAGCCTTAGTCCCCCTTCCGGGATCTTCTCGTCCTCTCGCCCACCACAAAGGGTGAGCCCGGATCGGCTAGGTAACCACCTATAAGAAAAGTCAGGATAAAGCCATGGCGACGACCCGACGTATTGATTTTGATTCCTGGTCTGCGCCACTTGAGACCAGATCCAGGGGGGTAGGAAATCGAGGCGAAACGCCAGGACATCCCCGGGTTACGTGACTCTAAGCCCAGCAGGGGCTCGGGGCGGGGGATTCACCGAAATAATTGCCAATTAGAGGGGTATTTTTTGAACATCAGTCATATTAGACGTCATGAAGGTATTAATTTGTTGGAATAAAGGTCATTAGTACGAGTTCTAAGCTGTAAAAAAATGATTAAAAAGAGATTGGAATTGTTGTTAAATGTTGTTAAATATTAATTACATTTTAAATTTATTAAAACATTAGAATAAAAGAGAATTCCAGGTGAAAATAAATATTAAAGTGATGGAAATGTAAAATTTACAATGTAATGGAATTATTTCAAGACTTCGTTCTAATCTTTCTAATCTCTACTAACTTTTAATTAATATACTTACTTTTTACTTTGAATTGTTTTTCTTATTTGATTTTTAACCTTTGATCTGTTTGGATTTTTATAAAAGTGAAACATCGCAATTAATGAAATTGGGGACAGCTGAAGAGATCTTGTCTAAAGCTGATCTCGTCTGACCCCTATCCCAGAGCTTTCAATCGGCGGAAACCGGTCCCTAGACATAGTCCCCCCCCCCCTGCCCCTGTCACCCCTTCTCTAAGCCATAAATAAATTCCGGCCAACCTGACAGCGCCAAAGTTCAATTCCCCGATGCTGGGACTTCTCAGCGCTATTTATGCGTTATTTGCCAATTTACACAAATTTCGGGGGTATTGAAAAAAAGCACAGGGATGGCGGGGAAAGCGAGAGAAATGTACAAATGGCCAGGCACTGAGAGAAATTTTGAAGCTCTTCAATAAGAAACACTACTAAAGTGTCAAGAATATTTTTCATTTTTGATTTACCACGACGTTTTCAAAGTTTTCATTTAGAATGTATTTAGTTTTGACTAAGTATTTGTCTTTATCTCCTGCCTTTTTCCTCCAAGTGCACTTCACTCCTTTGAGTCGATTTTCGGGTCCGGTTCACGCTTTATTTTCATGGTTCACGGGCGTGCCAGACATCCTTGAACTTGCCACAGTCAGGATATAATGTTCCCATATTTCGTCTGGCCCTCGGCGCCCCTCACTCTTATTTTATTTATATAAAATTGTGCGGCAAAGTCGTTGACTTGGCCTAATCCCAACCCTGTTATTTTTTTTCTTTTTGCTCATTTTTCCCTTATCAATTGTTCTCCAAAAAGGGAAAAGGATTTTCCCAGTCGCGCCATTTTGTTTCACGTGCGACGCGAAAAGTTTCAGGGTCAGCATTCCATACACACTTTATATATATATACTATATAAACGGCCTTTGTTCTTGCCCAATTTGCCATAAAATATGCCAAAATGAAATTTAAAACCTCTTCAAGATGCCAGCAGTTGATATTCATATTCCTTTATCTGTGTGTGTTCTCTCCATTGTCCTGGCTTTTGATTGTTGTCTGCCAGGGAAAAGTTTTCGGGCGAAAGTGTCTCTGAAATTTAATTGGCTGTACTTTGCAGGATAATAATAAACAGAGAGAGAGTAAAGGATCTAGAAAACTTGGTTGATATTAATAGTTTATTTTGCAGAATATTTGAGAAAGAGTCACTCAATAATTCACTTTCTTAATTTTATAATAATTTAATGGATTATTAGCTTGGAATGTCTTTAGAAATTCCTTTTACACTTAAAAAAAAAAAATAATAAAAAAAAAGTTTTTAGATATATTGCGTACACATTCTTCTTGTCGACCGATCAGTTGGAAATCTGAAAGCGTCGCCAGATGCGCTGAAGCCGCGAATCGGAGCCGGACTGACTCGTCTGCCTCTGGGGCCGATCGTTGTGATAGGGCTCGATGAAGTTCACCGTCGACGCCTCGCTGTTCCGCTGCTGATTTACGATCGCCGCCTCCGGATTCTTGCCGCTCTTCGGCACCTTCTTCTGGCTCCGCTTGTTCTTGTTCTTGTGGTGGTGCCTGTGGATGTGTCGCCGGACCTGGGTCTTCCTCGCATGGCTTCTCGGCAGGTTCTTGACCCTGAATCTCTTTTGCAACTTTGGCTTGTGGGTTGTCACCTCCTGGACGACCAGTGGCTCTGCCTCCGGCAGATCCAGGCGATCCTCCAGCCCTTCCAGGGCACTCATCGTGGCCACGGGTACAGCTTCTTGGACTTCGGCTTTGTCATCGAAAGATCTGCCGGTGGTGTTGCTCGTGGGCGTGGTTGTTGTCGTGGTTGTGGTTGAAGTTGGCGTGCCCGCCGTCGTGGTCGTCGTTGTGGACGTGGGATTTGTAATTATAATCACATTGTCGCTGGGCTGTTGGAATAAGCCCCTCATCATCATGAACTTCTTCATGAAATCCCGACCGCTGCCCACATCCTGAGGCGAGGGTTTGCTTTCGGAGGCACTGCGTCCTTGGATCTTTGGCAAGCGGTAGCCTGGTTTTGTACAAAAAAAAAGTGATCTTAGAAAAAGGGAATACACAATATAATACAATATAAACTCACCGCTCCTGCGCGACTCAACGCCAGCCAGGAGGGCCAGGGAAATGACGATTAGGAAGAGAATTCTCCTGGGGATATGCATGGTGCAGGGCTTCCTGGGGCAATGGTCTCCCTGGGAGCCAGCACCGCCGCTCTTATAGGTGCCGGGGAAGTGCAATTAAAATGAAAGATTTCACCCATCTCGCCCTGAGTGACACATCTCGCGTGATGCTGGAGGAAATCTCTGAACTGGCCGACATGCAATCATTAGGCCCCTCTTCGGGTGTCAGTCGTGACGAGGAAAGTGCCCAGAGAAAGCTCTCTACTATGTAGTTCTCCGGCAGTAAATCAAATCTAATAAACCCGACAATAAGCAGGCGCTCACATAAATCTGCAAAAAACCCCCAGTATCGCCCTGCATAAATAAATAAACGAGTTCGTGTCCCTTCTCTGTGTTCGTTCTGCCCAAAAAGCGTATTTATTTTTATGCACATATTTATATTACACGCCCGGAAATGTATCTCCCTGTCCCTGGCCGGAGGATAGTGTCGAGTGCGTGAGCCACACCGCATCGCAGCAGGCAAATAACTTTAACATAATTCACTTAAATCTTTTTGTTTTAATCTTGAAAAGTGTTTCCCACAGAACGCCGACGCTGGCACGCACACACACAGCAACGAGAACGCAAAACTGACAGCCCGGCCAGATACAAAGATACAAAGATACCAGCTACGAGCTACGAGATGCGAGATGCGATATACGAAGATACTACGTGGCTGGCAGCTCTCAACTTTAGCACCCGACGCCTTGCAAAATGTTCTTCCGCAATCATCCAGAGTGTTGTGTCAATAGCTCGACACAGTTACCCCTCCCCTTGGCCTTAACTTTGTGCATTTGCCATTATTGTTCGTTATTATTTCTGGTCTAGCACTTGTGGTCAAGTGGGAGGGAGATCAGGAAATGGTCGGAAAAGGTGGCCCAAAGCCTGACACTGATTCGATACGTAGGCTATAATAATTGAAACTGAAAAACAAAGCAGAAATGTTATTATTATTTATATTTTTTAAGGGAAAAACATCTTAATTAAATGACCTTAATCTCGGTTAGTTTTTTACTCGAACCCTTCAAGTCCAAGGACATCAGCAGTGACAGAGATGGCAGAAACCAATTAAGATTCGATGAACCTGTGCATAAATGGAATTATAATTGCAAGTAACTATTTTAATGTGTTATTTTACAATGCAAATGAAACACTGGAAGAGAGGCAAAAATCAATCACTCAATTCGGTGAACGAGTCTCCTTACAATTCCCCATTTTTCCATTTAGTTTTCCTTGGCTCCTAATCAATAATTTAAATTGCTCGTGTTTTTGTGTGTACTCTAAATATATATATATGTATATATATATTTGCGTGTATATATTCCAAGGAATTCCGTCCATCTTGAGTTATTATTTCGCTTGCATTTCTGATTAAATATCTTCAAGTGTCTACGGCCCTCAGACGAAGGTTGTCGTTGCCGTTGCCTTTGCTGTTGTTTGGCACAAAATTCAATTATAGAATTTTCTATTAACTTAAAAGCTTCTTATATTTATTTAATTTGTTATTGTGTCTCGGTTAGGTTTTTGCCAGCCGCTGCTGTGCGGAGCGGAGCAGGTTCACATCTATCTGTTATTATTATTATTATTATTGACACAGACGCAGAGGGTTTGAGCTCTGGAGTTCTCGACATAAGAATGTTGCCATCAATTAGACACACATCCAGGAGGTGGCAGATAGTGGGGAAGAGGGAGCGGAAAATTCCTGTAGGATTGCAATTTTGCCAGCTGGCATTTTCCCCCCCAAAAACTGATTGAATTGTTTTCCCAGCAAATTATAATTGATGGAGTTCCAATGGTTCCCTTAATTCAATTATGATCTCTCTTTAATGTTTGTAAAGTTCATTTATTTCATAAATAAAAAAAAAAAGTTTACAAGCTGGGGTCGTCATCTGGTTCTGGTGCATCTTCATCTCTTTTTCTTATTTACAGGAACTGCACCTGACGCACCTTCTGGGTGAAGGCCTGGAAAGGGCGCCGGCGGCGTTGTTTCCTCTTTTGGCTCAAAGCAGCATAGCCTGGCTCAGTGGCGTCTCCCTCCTCCACGGGTGCGGCCTCCTCGGGCTCTTGTTCCCCATTAAACGGCGTGAGATCGTCCTCCTCCATGGGATCATCCTTTTCCCTCACGGGAAGGCTGACCAGCTGCCGGAACATGCGCAGGTTAAGGGGCACATAGCGCACCTCATTGCCAATGGTGATGGGCACCAGGGGAACCCCAGCTAGACCTCCGCTTGAACCTCCACCAAATCCTGCAGGTAATCCTCCAGTTAAGCCTCCATTAAAGCCTCCATTTAAGCCTACAGCCTGGCCATTGTAGGTGCCTCTTAGAGCTCCAAAGCCTCCTAGGCCGCCCAGGCCTCCTAGACCCGATCCTGTCAAGCCTCCGTAAAGGGGCGCCTCATTCCATCCGTACAAGGCTGGGAAGTTCACGGGAAAGTCCTCGTCGCCGCGTCTCCGGAAATATTGCATGGGATAGGGGACGGGATAGGCTATGGGCGTCCGGAGAACGTCGGCGATTCGGGTTCCCGTTGTCGTTCCCGTGTCGGCAGTGAGGGTATTGTTTATGTTGGTTACGGTTCCGTTTGAAGGTAAAAAGACGAGTGTGATGCGGTCATGGTCATGGCCATGGCTATGGTCCTTGTCCTTGTCCTTGTCCTTATCCTTCTTTCCATGTAGCAGTATGTGCCCGAAGTTCCTCTCCTCAGAGCTTCTGCCCTGGACCTGGGTCTGCGCTTGAGTCTGGACACCCAGCCCATTGGCCAAGAGGAGCAGCTGCCCCAGATCCTTTGGGGTTAGTTCACCGGGCTGCTCAACGACGAGTTGTCGCGGCTCGGGATTCTCCTTGGGCTCGTGATGCGGCCCCTCGGTTTCGGGGAAGTTAAATGGAGGAGCCCTTGGCAGCAGGATGAAGCTGCTCTGACTGGGCGCCGAAGCGCCCAGGTGGACACCGGCGAGCAGGACAAAGAGGATGGTCCACAGGGGACAAAGCTTGAGGTACTGCATTTCACTGGACTCTGCAGATAAAACTGTGCTGGGTCCGGTCAAACTTTGCCACTTTTATAGCTCCAGTTTTCGGGAGGAATGGGTGTTGGGTTGCCACCGCCTAATGAGCTCCAATTTATCCGGCGCTTATCGCCAGGGCTTATCACCGATTTTTGCTGAAAAACTCGCGCTTTCATCGCGATTAAATCCATTAATCTCGCTTCGCCTTGGCTCGGACCTGGCCCGGTCTTGTTCTCGGCTCTTTGGCTATTTCTTTACCCTCTCTGGCGCTTTTTACTTGGCTTATTAGTTTCGAAGCCGATGGAGCTGATGTTAATTACACGTTCCCCGGATAAGCCAAATTAATGGGGCTAATGGCGAGTGGCCCTGGGAGAAGACACGGGTTAAGGTTTAATACCAATAATATGGCCTGATGTCATACCTCTCTCGATACTGTAACCTACATATATGCCATTGAAATATATATATTTTATAAAGGTTCCTGCTCATTGTTACCTTTCCCTTTGACAGTTTGACCCAAATTCATATTCCTTTCGAGGTCCTTTTTAGTTTCTCTTGATGCAGAACAAATAAATAAATATTTTGCAGCACTTGCACTTCCGTTAGGGAGAGAGAGAGAGAGAGAGCTATCTAACCCTTAACACTCTATCGGTTCAGCTTGTGTTTTGGCCCAATGTGTCAAAGTCAACTTGGTAAAAAGTTGGCTTTTTATTATTTTGTTGCTCTCGCTGTCGCTGGCACTTCTCCCGTTTCTTTCTTGACCAACTAGAGCAGCTTTTTTTCTACATAGTGTCAGGAAAAATAAATATTTGGAAAAAATATGGCCTGGAAAATAGAGCCTTAAAAATGTTGGCCACAGGCTAGTTAGCTTGAACTTTAAGGTTAAGAAATAATTTAAAATAAATTAAAAACAATTTCTTAAAGACACCCAACTCCGACTTTAATTTGTATATTTTAAAATTTTTAAAATTCAATAAAACACAATGAGGGGCCAGGGGAAAGCGGTGGAAGAGTTAATGGCATCGTCAAAAAATTGGAAAGGTTTATTTAAATTTCAACTTGTTTCGAAAACGTTTAAAAAGTTTTGCGCTACTAACTGACTGCTGATAACACAAAGTCTCCTGCCAAGCCTGCTAGCCAGCTACCCTTTCTTTCCCTGGGCAACTTCTTGGCAAGAAGCCCCGTTCCCCGTCCCGAAAAATAAAACTCAGCCACCCCTTTTTTCCTTACCCGAGGCCAAGTTAAAACAACTGACAAAAAGTTGTTGCCTCCAAATGGAAACGAATCAAAGGGGAAATTGGAAAATGGGAAAAGTGGGCTTTACAGTTTATGGAGAGCGCAAGAGCGAGAGCGAAGGGAACCGGGGAGGTTGTGACAAAATTAGCACAAAATATATTTTACTACTGAATTAACGAAAACCCATTTCAGGGCCTGACAAGCAGCTGGCAATAAAAATGGATGGATAACAGGGAAGAGACTTTCATACAAAATTAGTTACAAATTAAATAAGGCTTGATTATTGTATATAAAAATATATAATATAAATAACAGAATAATATACACTTTCTTACTATATAAAAAATTAAGTTCAATATTTACTTAAGACAAGTTTAGGTATTTTTTTTTTAAATTTTATTTTATATATTTCAAGAGATTACTTCTGTGGCAGGCACTTCCCGACTTCCTCGGGGGGTGTTGGAGAAAAGCTTGCTATAAATTACAGTATTGATGCCATAATTTCACCCCTCTCCCCATTCCCTCCCCTTTATTTCCCCCCTTTTTTTCCGGCTCGCCAATGAATCTGTCAGTTTTTCAAATATCCCCAATGCCATTGTGCAAAGTTTCGAGTGGCAGCCACTAATATTGACAGCGCACAAATGTAGAACAAGGGTGTTCGGCCCGAGGGGGTGGCTCCTGCTGGGGCAGGTGGGGGCAGGGGGGGCGTCGCTTACTTCGGGGGATCCCTCTGGGGTGGTAGAAGCACTGGAAACGTGCCTGAGCACGTCTTCTACTTAACTTTGTTAAACACAAATGCTTTGGGCAAAGAGTTGGGCCCTCCTTCACGCGCCAGGAGTGAGTGTTGCGGTGGGTGGTGGGTGGTCCTGAGACCTTAAAGGGGGTTCGAAAAGGGGAGGGGGGGGGGGAAGACCTGCAGACCAGCAGACATAATCGCATAAAGATAAAACAGTTTAACAGTCGCAATGAACAAAAGCAAGCGATGGTTTTTGGCCCAGGATTCGGGGACAGGCCCCCATTCAATTGACCTCCCGCGGATTTCCAGGGGTGTGGGCTTGGGGGTTCAATGGGGGATTAGACGGCTTTCTGAACCTAGGAGGAGAGGGTGTGGTGAGAGCGCTGAGACTATGCAAACAAAGACGGCCAGCGGCGCTCGTTGCGAAAATCTGTCAATTATTTAAATCGCCTGGCAAAAATCTTGGCCAGGTTTTCACTACCACTTTGGCGGGGAGGGTTTCAAAAATGGGAAAATAAATATATATATATAACTGATATTTGTGTGTATTTATTTAGAAACTGGAGTACCTAAATGCATGGCAAAAAATTAATATTATTTTGGGTTTTTATATATTTTTTACATTTATTCAAGGTTCACGATTTAAAATGATTACTACAAATGCTTAAAAAATTTACAAAAAATAAATGCAGCAACTAAACATTTTTAAAAACGACTTATTTCTCGATAAATGAATTTTGTTTTACCATACAATTTGTTTAAGTGTATTCCTAACTAAGCCTGCACCTGAGCTGCCAGAAACCGTCCGTGTCTGCTGGTAATTAACATGAAAATAAGCGCATTACTGTCATAAATATGAGCGGGGATGCCAAGGGCCTGGCATTGGGAATCGAGAATCGGGAATCCGAATCGAAATCGGAATCTAAGACGGCAATGGGCGCCGTGCCTCTGGGATGACAGGCTGCCTGGGGGCCGAAGGTCGTCGCTGCCGGCCTCTAATTATGGAATCAAAATCGAAACTCAACGCGCCGCGGATGCAAAATGTGCGCAAATTAAAATAATAAATCCGCCAAATTAAACACGGAACTCGTTAAGGCGAAAGAATGGCAGCGTGGAGTTGGGCTAAGGCCCAGCGCCGTTATCCTTTTGTATCCTGCTGATGGCGGCTTCTTTTGACGTCGTCATTAGCAGCATTTACACGTCGCTCAAGGATAATAAGTAACCGGGCCAAGTGCGAAAATAAAGAAAGCGGAAGGAGCTGGCGCAGAGGCGGTAGCAGGCGCCGGCGAAGACTGACACAAATTAAACTTAAATTAGTTGCAACTCACTTTCGTTCTTTGCCCCTCCTGGTTTTTCCTCCGCCGAAAAATAACAAGAGTGGCGCGAAAAACTCGTTGACTGGACTAATGAGAAATGTCTGGCGGAGGGCGGCAACCCTGGCAAGCAGGTAACTACCAGCCAGAGTTGTCCCAGCTCTTTATCGATTTAAATGAATAAATACTATATATTTATTTTATATATACTTTACCTTGGGCAACCCTAAGCTTACTTTCTCGACTTCTTAAAGTATGCTGGCAACTCTTTTCTCCCTGTCTTCGTTCGTTGATTGACCAACCGAGGGCGCCACACGCGCCTGATCTACGTTAATTGACCGAAAATTGTTTTGACGTTGACCGCGACGCTGGCCTTAAATGCCTCCTGCCGTTGGGTCCTTCGGCGCCCATTTATGACTTGGCCATTGTCCTCGGCCACCGCAAACGTTCAACCAGCTGAAAAGCCACGCCCCCCTCCCCTGAAAACCCGCCCATCTGTGAGTGGCTTTGATGGCTGCCGTGGAATCCTGCGGCGGTTGTTGCTGTTGCTGCTGTTGATGTTGCTGGTACTACTGCTGCTGCTGCTGCTGCTGCTGCTGCTGCAGTTACTGCAGTTGCAGCTGCGGTCCCTCGCTCAACTGCCACAGTCAGCGATAAAACCACAAAACAGCAACAGCCATAAGGAGGGGGTGGTGGCTTCGGGTCCCCCCCCCTTCCCCCCACCGAAAAGGTGGGGTGAAGACAGGGGCGTGCAAGAACAATGAGGTGATAAACTTGCAGGCTCAACGCATGACAACGATACCCACCAGCAACAGCAGCGGCGGCAGCAACAACAGCGGCGACAACGTCACATTTTGATGGCTCCTTGGAGAGATGGCAACCCTCTGCTTGACGTCCATGCCTCCCCCCAGACACAGAAAGAAAAGAAGGTGAGCTAAAAAGATTGTTTACCTGAAATCATGTGCAAGTTTTGTTTGTCTATTTCTAAGAATCTATATGTTCTATCTGACTAAGATTTATTTTTAAATAATTACAGAATTTTTTGTATTTAGTACTGGCTATACTTTTTTGCCCAGTGTAGGTAAGCAAGCTGGGAAGTGCAGTCATCCTTTCTTCGCTCGCTCTGTGCATGCAAACAACAAAGGAAAATCAGTAACAGCAGATGGTTGGGGGCGATGTCATAGTCCTGTCCCCCTACGCCACCAACCCCCACCCCCTGTAAACCAGCCCCCTTAGGACCCCCCACCCCTGAAACCCTTCTTGTCTTGTGTATGGGATTTTTTTTTTTTTTTGCTGCTCTTTAACGTGTTTCAAAAGAAAGTTGGTTGACTTTTGAATGACTTTCTTGGCGCGCTCGGCGCGCTTGGCTCGCTGTACTCTACCCCCTCCGGATGGTGGCCCCCCCTCTTTAGTACGCCCCTGTCCCTATGCCATGTTGTTTTTGTTGTATTTGTTTGTTTTATGTGTTAAGTGCGCTGGGCCCAAGCGCGCAAATTTCTTCTTGTAACTGATGCTGACGTTGACATCGCAGCCCCAAGCGACCCCACCATTCTGCCATGGCGACCCCTTCGCAAAGAATACCAAGCCCCAGCCATGTATATACCCACTCTTGGCACACATACATATATATATATAATATATATAAATATATATATATGTGCAGACAGTCGTTGAGTCGAAAATCTAGTTACAATTAAAGTGACAAGCTGGCAACACCGAAAGGCAAAGTCGCGACCAATTCAAACAAATTGTAATTAAAAAACATACTTTTCCAAGCTTAAAAAATATTTAAAATTTGGAAAATTGAGAGCAAATTAAATAAAAATAAATAATTAAAATATTATAAATTAATATTTTTATAAAAAGAAGGTCTCAGTTATCAGCTTGGTGCATTTTATTTGAATTTTCAAAAAGACAGTTTGGAAATGGGAAATGCTACTTAAGAGACTGTTTAATAAGACCAAAAATTATAAATAAATAATTTAAATATTATAAATAAATAAATTTGTAAAAAGAAAGTCTCAACTATCGCTTGGTATATTTTATTTGAATTTTTGAAAAGACAGTTTCCTTAACCCTTGCATGGGCCTAGTCATTATCCTTAACCCCTTGTCAGTTTTACTGACGGTTGCGATTCCTATTGCGGTTGTTGTTGTTGTTGAGACGGCGGCGTCGCTGCTGCTGCTGCTGCCGGCGTCGCTGGTTGTTGCTGTTGTTGTTGCCATTGATGCGCCTCCTGTTGTTGTTGTTGTTGTTATTGTTGATGCGACGACGCCTCTGCTGCTGCTGACCGCGTCGCAGGTTGTTGTTGCCATTGCGATTGCGACGACGACGCACATTGTTGTTGTTTTTGTTGTTGTAGCCATTGCGTCGCCGCTGCTGCAACTGTTGCTGCTGTCGTCGACGGCGTCGCTGCTGCTGCTGCTGCAACTGCTGTCGCTGGGGCCGACGGCGACGGCGGCGATTGTTGTTCTGCTGCTGGCGTGGATGATTCTGCTGGGGCTGCGCATCCTCCTCGTCCTGCTGCGTGTCGTCATCCTCCTGCTGCGGCGTCATCTGTGACTGCTGCTCGGAGGCCTGCTGCTCCTCGCCCTGGCCTCCCTCGGCGTTGTTCTCCGCCGGAGGCGCTGCCGCCGCCGCCGCCGACTGATCCTCCTTGATCGGCTTGATCTCGCCGACGCGCACGCTGGTCACCTGGTCGCAGGGCACATCGCTGTAGATGACTACGTTGCCGTAGTTGCAGACAATCTGGTCGGCCTCCTTCTTCTCCTCGACAGCCTGGCGACCCTCGATGGTGCCGATGGAGCCGCGCCTGTCCTCGATCTCGTAAATGTTGCCGGTCTTGGTGATGAAGCCGGTGACCTGGAGGGGCTTAGAGCCGGCGGCGGGTGCAGCCTGGGCGGCGGGTACTGCGGGTTCTGCAGCTGCCACTGCCTCCTTGGGCTTGGCCATCTTGGTTTTCGTTTTCATATCCGCTTCCGGCTTCATGTCGGGCATCTGTGAATTAATATTATTAATTTTAGAATATAATTTTTGGTATTAGTGACCCACCTTCTTCTGCTTCATTGGCGGCGCATTCACAATCATTGGTTTCTCGTCCAGGTGGGGAGCCACAGTGGAGCTCGTCATGGGAGCCACCGTTTGACCTTTGACATGGCCACATATTTACAGGGAAAAAGAACAAGAAAACACACACACATTCTCGTTAATATTGTGGCAGAGGGCTGGGGGGGTGGCAAAAAAATTTACCGCTCACCAGCGAGAGGTCGCTGGAAAGGGCCGTGGCCCAGACCAGGACCAGGATCATTCCGAATCCCTTGCCGCAAATCATGACCAACTTGTTAGCGCGTCTCTGCTCGATCGACTGAATCGATTTTGGGCCGATATTCCCAGCTTATATTAACTTTCTGGCCGCCATTCCCTAACGGCATTTCACCAAGAATCTCTTTTTATTTCTGTTTTCTATATTTTTTTTTTTTTGCATAATTAAGTCCGCGGGTTCAAAGCGTGTCAGCTGCGAAATGGCCAAGGGGCGACCCATTTTACAGAAGAGTATGCACGGGGAAAAACAAGGGGGCTCCCCTACCAAATAAAATCTATAAAAATAAAGCAAACAAATATATAAATACCCTACATTTTAATCAATAATTTATTTAATTTTTTACCCTCTGGTGGAAGCTTTCCCTCCAATTGATTTGTACCCTTTTTCCCCAGTGTAGTCGTGCCCCCGTTTCCCCCTTCCATCAAGCAAAGTTCAATGGCTCAAACTAATTAGCATTCATATTTCTTCTACGGTTTTCGCCGCTGTCCACAGATTCTCGTCGTTTTGCGCTTGATTTTCTCATATGCCTTGATTATGCAAATTGCTTTCTTGGCCAGCTCGCATTTTCGAATTGACCTTAAGCCACGCAACTGGCCGAAAGCCGAAATGGCTAAAATATGTAGAAAACAGAAGAAGGGGAAGCTGGCTTTGAGCGGGCGAACTTGGAATGCTCTGGCAAGTGAAATATTATTAAAAATACTAAATATTTAATAATAATTATTATTAATTTCTGCTTAAGCATCATACCCTCTCTTAGGGTATCATGAGAATCCACAACGTGCTAACTCCAAGATCCACACTGAGCCAATTATATATTAATTCAACGCTCGTGCTTACAATATTTTCAAGCCATCAAAAAATCAAACCTTGTAAAAAATACATAGCTGTAACTTCACACTAAACTTGTCGGGGCCCAAAACCAGTTTTATATTTCTTCTATTGCCATTTATATTTTTCTATTGTCTAATGTTGGTTTTCTATTTCTGGTTAGGCATTTGCGGAAATGAGAAAAAGGTGTACGATATGAGAATAAATCATTAATAAGTCGGCAATACAAGCAACATCTAGTTAAACGGGAAATAAATTAAAAATTAAATAGACATAAATTAATATAGTAAATAACTTTCACCCACACAAGCTGTGAATGATATTTATTTTTTGTAGATTTTACTGACGTCTACAAATAAATCGCAGATCGATAATCACTGAACCAAACTTAATTTAATCAAAAGTTATTATTTGCACTTTCTAAAACTTGGAGTTCAATGCGTAACAAATCGAATAAAAAGTCTACAAAATTTAAAGAAATATTTATGTAATTTTTTAAAGCTATAAATGTATTTATTTCAACCTGCTTATATTCTCTAATAATAATTTTATTATA
>JAEIIL010013741.1:0-13577 GCA_018905715.1 Drosophila lini | reverse complement strand
AATAATATTTTTAAAATTTTATTTTATGCACATAGATTTAAGAGCCGAATATTCCAAAGTTACACATACTTCACAGTGGTTTTCTTAATTGCTTAGAATAGAAGCATTAGTTATACATAAAAACTCTTTCATATTTCTTAGCCATCAATCAAGAAAACCCGCAAAAGTAAATACAGATTTGGAAGCGAGCTTATAGCACCAAGAATCTCATTATATATTTATATTCCCACATGGAGTCTGCAGACCCACGATCGGTTATTTGTCTTAAAAATTGTTTTCGCTTGCCTTTTGTCTTGCCATTCATAATTGTCGAAGATCAATCACTCCAAGAAGTTTAGAGCTCGACAAACAAATAACAAAAGCATTATTAATTGCTTTAAATAATAATATTCGCAAGGCGAACAAAAATGGAGATAAATCTCTCAGAGACCACTCCAGAGCAGGTGTTATTTATAAAACCCCAGAGATGATGTATAGATTTTAATATATTAAAATTAAAATTAATATTACCATTTAGAACCAACGACAATAGCCCTTGCCACAACCCGATCCCAAACTAAAATACTATATGCACAAATATAGTAATCCAATTTCCCATAACAATTTCCTCCCTCGGTGGATCCGGCTCGAACCTTATTCGCCGAATGATCGACAACTAAATGAATTCGGATCTGGACTGCCATATCGGTCGCTCTTGGTCGGTCACCAGGGTAATTCAATAAGGCAGCCGCCAATGGTTTCATTTGCATAATCTTATTGTATTCCGATTCCGATTCCGATTTGATTCATTTATTATTAAGCCCGAATTGAACTTCCAAAGAAGCGGACAACGAGTTTATCTCCTCTGTGTGTCATCCGCGAAACAATGATCGCGTCGCCGTTGTCGTCACCTTGAACGCAAAAACCATATCATCATCGATCGTTATCTCATCATCGAGGCACCGGGCCAAGCTAAATAAGGTGTCAAGTTGCTCCCTGGCAGCCAGAATGCCTTTAAGCACTTCAAACTAATGTTTGTCACCAGGGCTTTTCCAGATTACTTAACATTATATGTCGTTAGTTATGGCCCATTATTATTATTTTATGGCAAATAGGTAAGGAGGATGTTTGTGATATAAATTCTGTTTAAAATAAATAGTAAAACAGGCTAGATTTTATTTAAAAATGTACAAAACTCTTCGCTATGCAGAGTTATCTTGAGATCTTCACGGTTACTCGGGTATTTCAAATAAAAAGTATTAATTATAATTAAATAAATCATTTTTTATGCGAATATCGAAGTTATGCCTTGTTCCAAATTCATTTTAAATTTAAAGAAATGCCAAAAGGCTAAAAATAAGGTTAAAATAAGTCCTTATTTTATGCTCAGTTTTACATTTAATTAATCCATACTTAATATAAATGTACAAAATTAAATTAAAAACTAAAAATAAATATTAAAATATCATATTATTTTATAAAATGCATATAACCTTCATCTTGCAGCAACATCGGCATCAGCTCCTGGGCCTGGCCCTCGTGGCGGTGGCCATCGCCTCCCTGCCCCAACTGGTCGCAGGTAAAAAGATCGAGAAGCGTTGTCTCAACTGCTCGTACCGCACGTATTACACGTACGGCGACGGGCGCGCCCTGCAGCGGGTGGTCTATAGGGATCCGGTCTACACACGTGGTATTTATTCCCCCAACTTTCGTACTCACCACCGCCCACGGCCAGTAGCCGAAGCAGCACCCGCACCCGATGTACATAAGAGAGCACAGCGCCCACACTGAACCCCACTGATCCCCCACCCACACACACTCACTGACCCCCGTACCTTCGTACAGCCATAGAGCCGTAGTGCTAACCCCTAACCCCTTAGTAGTCGTAGCAGAGCCCACGTAGACCCACGCCGCACCTGACCATCACCACCTCTTCTACGCTCTGTTCACAGCACAGTCTTATGGATGCAGCGGCAGTCCTTGTGGGGTGAATGCCGTCTGCCAGGAGGCCTCCGGCGGCAGGCCGGTCTGCTCCTGCCCGCCCGGCTTCAGCGGCAATCCGCTGACGCACTGCAACCGCGGCGAGTGCCTGGACAATGTCGACTGTCGCGGTGACCTACAGTGCAAGGACAATCGTTGCGTTAATCCCTGCGTTGGCGCCTGCGGCATTGGCTCCAACTGTGACGTAAGTGCCAGAGAATCCACCAGCATCTCCTCCATCCTCTCCACTCTACCATCTCTGCTTCCTTTTGCTCTTGCAGGCCCGCAACCACGTGGCCGTGTGCAGCTGCCCCGCGGGCTACAATGGCGACCCGTACCATGCCTGCCACCTCAATGATCCAGGTGAGTGCCCACGCCTTCGCTTTCTCCCGCCTCCGGGTGTTCGGCACGTGCCGAGGAATCGGATTGGGATGTAAAAAAGTGCATGCCCTCCAACACAGCCGTAGGAATCAGGAGGGATTCCATATATCAAATTAAATATTCCGTTCGGGATTTTTGAACACAACTTGAACTTGATATTCAAATGCTGACAAAAGAGATTTACGAAAAGTGCAATTTGTTTTAAAAACGGTTTGGAAATGGTTTTTTGAGAATAAGTACAATTTAAGTTTAAGTTTAAGTTTAAATTATAAGATTTTGGAAAAAGTCTTTTCTTTTTTCAGAATTAATCTCATTTTTGTAATATTAATTGTTACGGTTCGGATTCGAACTTTAATTCTTCACTGAAGCTTGTTCAAAAAATCGGACAAAAATATCAAAAAATTGCATTACATTTTTAGAGAACAAAGTTCTGTCTGTAAATTTTTTGTTATTTATTTATTAGCTTTAATTTAAGAGTATATTTATAGTAAATTCATTATGGCAATTTCTTGAAAATATTAAGTTGTTAAGGCATAATTTTTACAATTATGAAAATGCAAATGACTTAGAGAAAGCTCTTTTCATGCAAGTCACCAAATTTTCTGCCTGTTGTCCTAAGATTTCCTGAAACAGATTCGGTTAACATAAATATAAATTGTTCCTATTGACCAAAAGTGCGTAAAGGAAGGCTAGGCTCTCACAACAAAGCTCACAAAGGTGCCTTGAGAACCTGAATATTTTGTAGGTCAAATAAAATCAAGACAAACTGGTTTACTGGCCCATGGGACTTGGCTCTTGGACAGGGCGAAGGTTGTACCGGACAGGAAATTATAACGATGCTTATAAGGGAATAATTGATTTTTGTCTGCATTTTTTGTAAACTAATTAAATGAGGGTTTTCGTTAATAATCATAGCAACAAATATATTTTCTTAGCTTTAATAATATGCATGTAATCTATTTGTAAACAACACAACAAACATCAAGTTCCAAGTGAGTGGGAATTGGCGGGTTCCGGAACCTGTCAGTACATCGAATAATTAGCAGTCATTGTTTGATACATCTATTCTTAGTGAAAACCCACTTGCGAATCCAACTGGTCTTGACCAAATTGGGCCAAAGAAGCCAGCGAAACGCGGCTTGGCTTGTGGGCTTGGCTTGCATAAAATTTCGCGCTCAATGATAATAACAATAATAATAATAATGATAATCCAGCCAGCGTTGGAATGTCCAACGCCCAACGGCCTTTGTAATTTTATGGTAATTAGCCGAGCATTTCGTTTCATAATTGTCAAGATCAAGGACGCTGGCTAGTGGGCGACTCACAGCCCCAAGGCCAACTACACGCCGAGTGCCGAGTACGGACATTGGGCGGAAAAGCAGCCCGGGGTGTCAAGTCAACATCCGATTATGGTTATAAACAGTACAGGGCCCAAGAGCAAGGTGGGCAGTTTGTATTTCAGGTAGCAGGCAGCCTAGGCCAAGAGTTGGTCAACCACAAAAAGGGGGTAGTGGCTGTGGGAAGTGGGCGGTGGGCCTTGGCTTTCTCAGGCAGAATTATCTTCTGGCAAACGAAAACAAGAACGACAGCCATATATGTACAGGGTAACCAGTATTTTACAGAATTTTGTTTACGTAGCAGAAACAAAGTTAATTTAAAAGGTAACTAAAAGTATACTATATTTGGTCCTAAAATTTATATTGAGACTTTAGTCTTATTAGCTTAAAAGTAGTTTATTCACGAATATTTGTTTACGTGTCTTGCTATTTTGTTGTGAAAATAGTCACTTGTCGGGGGGGGCGGGTTTAATTTCCCAACCCACCTTCATCACCCCGTTCACCTCCTTCGGGGGCCTCGGCTGGGCGGCCTGTCAACATCCGCTGTCGCTGTCCTAGTAGCTGCCCAATGTTTGATTTATGCCGGGTCATGTGATTTATGTCCCGGTCAAAAGGTTGTACTCGCACCAGTAACAGGAAACGAGAGAAAATCCCAACCGAGGGCAGTCAACAGGGCCAATAATTGGGGTCAAGAAATAGAAAATCAAATTCAAATAGGCCAGAGGTCTCTCATTTATGCGCATATTTTTCGACTTTACTTATAATTTTTCTTTACTTTTATGCCCGCTGTTGTTGTTCTTCTTCGACTGATGATGATGATGGAGTTCCTCTGGCAAAAGTTACACCATTATCAGGCCATTTCTTCTTTATTTTTTGGCATAATTTGTAAGAAGTATGAAGTTTCTTGAACAGAGAAGAAGTTTGTAGGTTGAATTAAGGTTCGGTTAAGGATTACAGGAAGCAAACAAATCTTTGTTATTATAATCTTAATGTTGATGTTATAATGCTCTATAAGGTCTCCGAAATTCTAGGTCATTGGCTCCGAAGTGAAAGCTGTCTTTTTTGGCTTAAAACTGGATAGGTTCTTAAGCAGCAATGCCATCTTCAGGTTCCCTATTTTTGATCAACTCTTGTGTTCTTTACCTTTGGAAGTTTGAGATCCCCTCCCTGAAAGTATTTTCTTGTCTAAACTGAGTTTAAAGCACTGTCCAGCTTAATATCCTTAAAATTACTAAGAAAAAGGAAGTGCACCAACTCTTCCCTCCTTTTGTACCAAAAAACTTTTGTAACGGGAGTGTTTTTCCAATTTTACGAATTTTCTTTGAATTTCACTTGGCCACAAGAGCTGCTCCATTGGGATTGCATCTGCTTGATACTACACTTCCGTTACCCAGAAATGCGGGCACAAGGGTAGAAGCCACCACACCCCACTCACCCACTCCCTGCAGACTGTTCGTTTTACAATTTATGTTTCCAAGTCAGTTGCTAATTGGAAATGCAAATAAATATTGTATTGCAGTGGGAAATGAGCGCCAGCCAAGGGGACAAAATTAAAGCAACACGAGAAGGGATGCAAATGAAATCAGGAAAATAAATATCGAAGGTCCAGGAATCGGAAAAGGAGTGGTGAGGGCAGGAGTATACGAACAGGAATCCCAAATGAACCAAAAATGCAAAGGAATTCCATTTATTGATGCAGCTTTAAAGGCTATAAACTCTTACTACCTGGTAGATTGTGGCTAAAATACCATACATTATTATTATAATATTATTATTATTATTATGTTTTATATAATATATATTTTTCAAGTCATAAAAAATGGCCCACACTTTTGACTCTATTTTTGTATAAAATGTAATCCCTCAATCTTTCCCTGAATAGAAATCCTGGCTTATTACCGACATTTCTTCTTCTTTGCCACAGAGGAACAGTGCCACCCCAGCCCCTGCGGCGTCAACACCAAGTGCGAGATCATCAACGGTGTGCCCACCTGCTCCTGCGTCCATGGCTACCTGGGCAATCCGCTCAGCGGCTGCCGGCACGAGTGCGAATACGACGGCGACTGCAGCAGCCGGGACATGTGCAGCAACTTCAAGTGCGTGCCCGCTTGCGGACAGTGCGGCACCGGTGCCACCTGCCGCACGGTGGCCAATCATCGGGCTGTGTGCGAGTGCCCCAAGGGTTACATTGGCAGCCCGTACACCGAGTGCCGGCCAGAGTGTTACGGCGACTCGGATTGTCCGGCCGGCAGGCCCGCCTGCTTCTACGGCATTTGCAAGAATACGTGTGAGGGCGCCTGCGGCGTTGGCGCCGATTGCAACCTGCGGGGTTTGACGCCCGTCTGCAGCTGTCCCCGCGACATGACCGGCGATCCGTTCGTCCGCTGCCGACCCTTCACCAAGGAGGACCTCTGCGATCCGAATCCGTGCGGCACCAATGCCATCTGTGTGCCCGGTCACGACAACACAGGCCGAGAGAGGCCCGTCTGCAACTGCCTGCCCGGTCACACAGGCAACCCGCTGAGCCACTGCAGCCGGGTGAGTGACTACTAGACCTAGAGGAGATCCCTATTGACCAGCTTCCTCTAACTCTAACTCTGACTCTCTCCTTCTCCGCAGGGTGAGTGTCTGAGCAACAACGAATGTCCCGATCATCGGGCCTGCATCAACTACCAGTGCATCGATCCCTGCATCGGCAAGTGCGCCACGGGCGCCAGCTGCGAGCCCAAGGCCCATCTGGCTGTCTGCCGCTGTCCAGCCGGGCAGTCGGGCGACGCCCTGGTCTCCTGCCGCCAGACGCGCACCTTCCCGGTGGCCAAGTACCACTGAGCAGGAGCAGAGTGGAGGAGCGAGCCACTGCAGCCGCACTGCCTGCCAGTCCCAGTCCACCTTTCCATCCCTGTCTGACCTTCCCCCCTTTATGTTTCTCTCTTTCTTGTACTAGTCGTTGATTAACCTCGATATTCTGCTCAAAAAAACACTTTGAAAAAAATATATAATACAAATTTAAATAATAAAACAAGCAAGAAGTAGTTTTACTCTGCTGAAAAATGGGAATTTTTATGAAGGAAAATGCTCTCTCTAAGATGCATTTTAAAATTTAAAAAGCTAAGAAACTCAAAGATTCGTCATTAAAATTAAATGTTTTTTATTACAATCGATAAATAAATACATACGTATGCATATATGTATTTATATAAACATATGTATAAATATATAGTGTTCAATCTGGTGTATTTTTATTCCCATGAGTTAGCCGCAGATCCTGAACTTCTCTTGCAGCGAAATGAGTAACTAGGTTTCAAGTGTAAGTATTATTTATGTTTCAACTTGTTACACACTTTCGATTATAGCTTTAGATTTACATAAACTCAGAATAAACACAATTAGTAAGATAGCTTTTTAAAAAAGTTATTTGAGAAAAATATCAATCGGTGTAGCAACACATTTTTTGTTTCCAGTCTTATTTTTTGGGGAAGTGCAAGGATTTTTTTGTGAATTTGCAAATTAAATTTGGAAAAATTAAAAGAAATATTATGGAATGGTCGTAGTAAAAAATTAGGTAACCCAGGACAGGGCAGTGCAGGCCAATAGCTCATAAAAAATTAATTCCACAAAATTCCTATTAAATGCCTTTTAATAACAAGATGAGTAACGCCAGGCTAGAAGCTAGAATTAGCACTCGTAATCTCAAGCACTCTAAATCTGGAAGCACAATTAATTTTTTCATAATTTTAATACTCTCTACATGGTGCTAAGGAGGCGCAAGTATGGGCTTTATGTGTCTTGTTAGTATAAGGTCTTTGGTTCATTGGACCTTCCACCTCATATCCGTCCAACACTGTACACAGTCCACATAGAGTGCCTGAATGCCTCTATAGAAGAGTAATTATAAAAAAATATTAAGATTTAATCTTTTTTTTGAATTTCACGAATCGATCGTAAAAGCCCTTTGTCTGCTTTTTGGTATTTGAGTTTTTGTATATATTTCTGAATGTTTGTAACTCTTGGTTTCGTGGAGAAATCGTTTGGCTTCCCTTTTGCTTTTTTTCTTTTGTAATTGTAAATACAATTTTCCGTTTTGAAATATAAATATATTCTTGTATATAAATATGCGATTTGTTTCGATTTTGTTTATGTATATATTAATAAGTATATAAATTGCTAAATACATTTAATTGCGCTTTACACTTTTACACTTTTCTTTACGGCTATCTGGCATTTATCCCGAATAAAAACAAAACAAAAAAAAATAATTGTTGTCTCTAGTGGGTGAGTGGTGTTGGTGAAGTTGTTGTTGGTATAGTTGCAGTTGGTGTGGGTGTTGGTGTTGGTGTTGGTGTAGTTGTTATTGTTAGTGTTTTGTAATTGATGTTGGCGCAGTTGCAGTTGTTATTGTTGATGTTTTGTAATTGGTGTAGGTATGGTTGGTGTTCGCTATGTGTACATGTGAATGTTGCCGTGGCTGTGTGTGTGTGTGTGTGTGTGTGTGTGTGTGTGTGCGGCGTATAATACGCCAAGAACCCACATCAGATCCTACAAATTACGAGAACTGCCCCCCCAACGATTCCCAGACTTGATCCAGGTCCTGGTCCTAGTCCTAGTTCCGGTTTCCATACCCCTCCCACAGTCACAATCGCCGTCGCCGCCGTCGGTCCAGTTGCAAAGCCATTTTCCATCCCAAAGTAGCTTTCATCTGCAGCACTTCCGGCGATGGTTGTTCGTGGTGCTCAAGTTAACTATGTCCTTCTGCTGCTCGTTCGGTGAGGTTCTTAGCTTGTGGTGGAGTACCTGCCGCGTGATCGACAGAAACATGTTGTCCACGTTGATATTGTCTTTGGCGGATGTCTCGTATAGCTCGATGTCCATTTGCTTCGCGAAGCGCTGTGCGTCCTCGAAGATAACCACTTTCCTGTCCGGATCATCGTTCTTGTTTCCCACTGTTGGGAGAAAATACGATTAATCAGATTATTGGTATGGGTTTCTATGTAAATTAAGCTCTAAGGTAGCTCACCTAATACTTTGTTGACCACATCGCAGTTGTTCTGGATCTCCTCCAGCCAGCGGCGCACATTCGCAAAGGATTCCCCATTCGTAACGTCGTAGACAACGATAACGCCATGGGTGCCGCGATAGTAGGTGCTAGTAATCGTCCGGAAGCGCTCTTGCCCAGCCGTGTCCCATATCTGCAGCTTCACGCGCAGCCCGTCAATATCCACGGTCCGGATCTTGAAGTCAACACCAATTGTGGTTATGTAACTGCCCGAGAATGTGTCGTCCGAGAATCGGATGAGCAGCGATGACTTGCCAACGCCTGCAGAGGATTAGATTCAATGGAATTAGATTGATTATGGGATTAAATTACTCTGTTGCTGTGGGAGTTCGGGTTACCGCCGCAGCTGGCTGGCTGGCTGGCTGCTTACAAACGCATATCCTGGCGATGCGTCATAATTACTCATTGGAGAGACGTGCAGCCAACCAGGGGAGCAGCTGCAGCCTAACCGGAATCGCCTGGTTTTACAGCTGATTCACTGCATCGGGTCAGGTGGTGCAGGGCAGCGGCCACAGAATCGGGGACATCACACACTCAGGTGTATATTTATGCTATTTTTGCTATTTTTAAGCATCTGCTGGGAATTATGGGCCCAGCGAAGCCTGGGAAACTGAACGAAACGGAACCCCGAACGTCAAAAGTCAAGTCAACTCACCGCTGTCGCCAATTATAAGCAGCTTAAACAGATGATCGAAGCCGCGTGCCATTTTTGCAAGTTGGGAGTGCTGTTAACAATGCAAAAAATGTTGCCACAAAATAAACTTGTGTGTTTTTTGTTGCTTTTTTTTGCTCCCACACTCTCTCAAGCACACGCAGACACCTTGCCTCTCGCTCTCGCTATTGACTGCTCGCTCGCACTCGTGTAGCCGGCTGTGGCTTTGAGATAAACTGTTGTTCTTTCTGGCTGCTGCTGCTGCTCTGTTGTTGCTTTTGTTGTTGTAGTTGCTGGTGCTGCGTGATAAGCTGGCTATTGTTATTGGTGTTGTTTTTGCCTGGGGCCTGGCTGTGTGTTAATTTATGTAATTGTTGTTGCTGCCGCCGTCGCTTTGTTATTTAATTTCCTTTGATTAAAATATATTCTTTTTTTTTTGGCTGTGCTGCTGCTGGCGTTGTCGATGCTGCGTTGCGTTGCGTTTCTTTTGTTTCACTTTTTCTTTGCCGTTTTTATCAGCAAGTTTTCGGTTCGTAGGCGGCAGACATGCCCAAAGCCACAATGCTGTCCTCGGATTGCGGATGCGAGTCCAGGCAGAGATTACGGATCAGGGATTAGGACAGTGTAGCCGGTTAGACAGCGATTTTGATTTTGCCAAGTCCGCCTCCCTTGCAATTTTCTGTCCAGCACGCACACACACACACACCCAAACACATAGACGCTGGGCCAGACTGATTGTTGAATTTTTTTTGTTGGAGCGCTCTGTGTTTGCTGGCACACTGAAATCTTGCAGACTGCTGAGTGTGATTGCTGCGCTGGGAGGAACGAAATGGATCTTGGGACGTCTGGTGTCTGGAGCTGGCTCCTTAATTCATATTCTGGATAAACTATTACTAACGCACAAATACACGTAAAACAAAAAAAAACCTTGCGTCCAGTGTGACCAAGCGACAGGGCTGGCCCAAATACCGTCTAATCGCCACGTTGCCACGAGAGCTATCGATATACGGGTCACGGTTTTGCCTTTGTTCTTCGGTGTGTAGACACTGGTCAAACTTTTTTAATTTTAAAACATATCAATTTTAGTTTGTGGCGGCATTTTCAAAGGTTTCTAAATACACATACATGGTATACTTAAATAAAACTGATTTTAAAAATATAAGGGTTAACTCCGAAATTCAATTCCCAAATTTTTGTATTCGAATTATTAAATCGTTTAGAGTTCGGTTCATTTGTTTACGAAATTTAGGTAAACTTAGAAAAATAAGCAAATCAATCAATCTCACTCTCTCATATTAGATGCATTCTGAAAGGTTTTATATAAAGTTGTAGGCTATATAGATATATTGGTATTATTTTTACCTTTTCCCGATAAAGACCCAACTATAAAAAAAAGTACATATCTACAGAATGTATGTAATAATACATAGTTTTAAATTACAACCCAATATTTATTTTTCATTTAAGATTATCATTAAAAACTTCATGAATTGATCTTGAAAATTGCCTACTAAGGCTAATCGTTATTCTAAGCATACGTTTTTTACAAATTCTTAAAGAACGAAAAAGAGTGTTAATTACATTTTTTTTTGTATTTGCTGCCAAAAGGAATGTAATGTACATAAATAAAAAATAATACAAAGCTATTAGCTTTAAGTCTTCATTCATCTCTCTCTCTCTTTTTTCCTCTTTTGCATTTACAAAAATGCTTTGTGGAACATAGTAATTTAAAGAAATAAATAAAGCAAAAGTTGGGATTCGCACTGCGATCTGTTCAAGAGATCCACCTCTGATTTTTAGAGATTATGTTTTAAATTGAAGGAATAGTTATAAAGTGAATGTAACTTTAAATGTTTTCGAGATTATTTTAAAGAACAAATAAACACTTGGCTTCGAAAGGCGTTAATTTTGGAGAAAAAATGTAAATTGGAAAAAAAATAATACAAAATATGAATTGGTTAAGCGCTTAGAACATCTTTTTAGATATCATAAAAAAAACATAAAAAGTTCTTCAGTGGTGTAACCCTCTAAGGTTTATGGGTGTTACTTCTTGTTTGCCATATAGGAAGGCAAACGGGTCCGGGTTCTGTTAGCCACACACGACTCGTCCATGTTGGAACGCCGGGGAGCGGCATATCTTGGCTGCAATTGTGGCATCGTACGGCGGCGTCTGGTCTCAGCGACGAT
Organism: Drosophila lini; assembly: GCA_018905715.1. Classification (NCBI taxonomy): domain Eukaryota; kingdom Metazoa; phylum Arthropoda; class Insecta; order Diptera; family Drosophilidae; genus Drosophila; species Drosophila lini. The sequence goes on along the minus strand of JAEIIL010013741.1, from coordinate 2,008 downwards.
TACGTTGGAGCGCGAGGCAGTGGCTCGCGGGGAAATGGGTTGCAATAAACACCTTCTTGCCGGCTCAGCAATGGGCGATCTCGACGATCCTCGACGTTTCTTAGCCTTTTCCTTTTCATTTTCATTCTGATCTGGCATCCTGGTGGCATGCATAGTCCGTCTGGTGCGTCGGGCTACAGGTGTGACGAAGCTCGAGCTGGAGGTTTCCGTTGCTGGTTTAGCTCTCAGCTGGCGGCTCTGGTTCAGCATTTTGCAAACTTTATCGAAATCATCTTCATCATCGTCGTCGTCGTCGCTCTCGGAAGAGACGCGCATGGAGGCCACCAGCTTGGAGTGTCGCAGATCGCGCGTGTCGTTGAGGCCGCCGCCGCTTGTGGTGGAGGCCCGGTGCCGGGTTACCAGCAGCTCTGCAAGCCTGTCAAAGACATCAGCCTCCGAATCGCTTTCAGCAGAGCCCGAGGCAACGCTGGGCGTTATAACAATGCAATCGGCACAGCGGTACGTTGATGCCGTTTCCGGGGTGCAGAGCGTGTGCTTTGGATTGGAGCCGCACATAATGCAGTATAGCAGGTCGGTGCCGCTGTTAGCTGAAGGCCGTATGCGGCAGTTGGGCGAGGTGCAGTTCTCCGACCGCTGCAATTGATCAGCAAAGGCATTTGGCTCCAGCTCCCAGGAGGCGTCACTAAAATAAAAATATTTGGTTAGCTATAAGGATCGTATTAACTTGAAGCTTGAACACCTACCAGTTTGGTATAGAGATCCCGAACAGCGCCACTTCGGCAAACTTCTCCTCGTCGTTGCACAGCGGACACTTGAAGAAGTAGCCCGCCGAGTTGGCGTACTTCTGAAGGCACTGGCGATGGTACCACCCGTTCCGACAGCACGGCGACTGTATTGCTGTGGCCAAACTGAATCGCTCGCCCTCGGCCACCAGCGTCTCAAAGCAGATCATGCACTGATTCGGTGGGCCCGGCTGGAAGCGGTACTTCGGTATGTGCCGGTGGCAAAATGAGTTGTAGCGGCCGCTAAACTGGCTAACCGCCAGGTTGTCGTAGCCGCATTTGGTGTGGAAAGTGCGCCGGCACCTGCTGCGGCAGCAGCCAATGTTGGCACCCAGGCGTTGGCAGTAGCAGCACCTGAGCAAGCTGCAGCGCCTCACCTCCATCAAAATGTCCTTCTTAAGGAAGCTCAAAATGCCGGAGCGCTCGTTTCCATTCTGGACAAGATTCGAGCTAAGGTACTGCTCGCGGAAGAGAATACACACACACACATATATATCCACATCTGTGAAGGTTTTGTGGGCAGGACTTACCAAACAGTTGCGGTGCACCACCAACTGGTCCTCCTTGTGCACTTTGCCGAAGACCATCTCGTCATCTCCCTTGCTGCAGCACAGCACACACGGTAGCTCCATGTCGGCAAAAAAAAAACAACAACGCTTAAACAATTAACAAATTCCGTAAATCGGGATCACTGGGATGCCGCTCGATGGAGCGTCTTCCCGCGCTGAAATCGTGCTATCGATAGACGACACCAGTGTTTGCCAACGTGTAAAGAACTAATCGATATACACTTTCAATTTCGTGACACAAACTCAAAGTAAAAAAAAAAACGTCAAAAAATAATTTATGATGTATTCCCCTCCTATATATTAGCAAAGTTATAAAGGGTTATTCTGCCCCAGATTTATTGTATAACAATAAATCGATTTGTTTTTGATTTAGTATTTTTAAATACTTCAACAAACTGTTATATGTTGTATACAAAAGGTGCGAAACATTGTGTAAGGGTTGGAAACTCCGTTGCTGATAAAACAAAGCGCGCATTTTAAATCTTTTATAAATCCATAAATAACACTCCCGCACAAAGTGTAGTATCTAAGTTTAATACCAACTTTTACCTCTAAATAATTTAAAAAACAACTAATATTTTCAGATTATGAAATAAAAATATTTTGCGAATATATAATAAATAATTTTTAGAAGAAAATAAAGTAAAAAATATAGTC
>JAEIIL010013739.1:0-27325 GCA_018905715.1 Drosophila lini | reverse complement strand
ATAATATTTTAGGCATATCTGCAAAGTTTCAAGTCTCTATCTACAAAATTAGAATTGATGCCAAAAAAATCGATTTTTTGCCCATAGTGCCATGTAGGCAAGTGTTATCGATCAAGGTCAAAGCCGCCAAGAAGATCAGATATATTGTGAGCTAAAATAAGCACTATGATATGCCATTTGTTGATGCAGCTAGAATATATACTGCAGAGCACATACATATATCTGTTGTTTTCAAGGTTATTTTTGTTTCGCTGTCGATGGGCAGATGTTACAAAAGTGAAATTATATTTACTGGCAAACAAAGTAGGCTAGAAAAGGCAGATATCTCGGGGTCCATGACCAATTGTTATCAAGGGTGCCTGAGCCTGAGCCTGTGCCATAAAAGTAAGAGCCCTCGATCCATCCCCCCTACGTGTTTATTAATAAAATGCCAGCACGGACCCGTAACGATGCAATCGCTGCTGCCACCACCGTTGTTGTGCAATGCAAATTTATTTCGATTGCAAAGTATTTCGCCTCTATTTCGCATAGCTGCCTATATGTGCTAAAATATGCATCGACGAGTGCCAAAGTCGCCGCAAAATATGGCCAGGCATTTTGAGGTCAAGCGAGGCAACTCTTCGGGTAATACTTAATATAAATCTACTCGCATGCACAAGGCACTTCCTAAATAATCTCCGGGCAGTTATCAGAATTTATTTCCACCTCGCCAGTCCAATGGCCCCGCCATCAAATTTGATTGTCAAACTTTCGCTGACATTTTGACTCGGGTCTGCCTCATCAAGCCCAATTTTCGTACGCTTTTCTGTCTCTGCCGGAGATTTCACTTTGTTAGTTTGCTGCTGCTTTTCACGTTTTCGTTTTGCGGTCAAATTGCAAATTGCCGTGGCAATTGTCTCTGCAAGTCCAGCTCCAGCTCCAGCTCCAGCTCTAGCTCTAACTTTGGCCACATTTCTATTTATTTTCCTTTTGTTAGTGCTTATGGCTTTTTCCTCGCAGTTTTCCGTTTTCCGTGCGCAGTTTGATCGACAAAAATATGCCAGTCGAGCTGCTGGCATCTTTATGACGATGCGATAATAAAAAAAAACTCAGGAAAATGCACAGAATAGAATTTGGAGAGTTTAATATAATATAGAGAATATATGATATTTTCTTATCTATAATTATTTTCTTCGACTGCATTTCTTAGCTTTTCTCTTTTTTAATATTCCCTAAGAAATAGAAAATTTCTCTGTGTGCTTATTGCCAGCGATTTAGTTCAATTCATCTGGGGAAGAGATATATATATACGGGCATGGCTTGAGTACACATTTTCCTATTGTCATGACGTGAGCCCGATTCAAATTGCATACGAGTATATGCGCCGAGTACACTCGGCGATTGTGTGTGCCATATATAATTGCCTCGATCATAAGCTCGGCGCATGCACACCGCTGGAAAGCCATGAGAGGGGCTCTCAACTGGGAAACTTAATGGGCAGTGCCGCGATACTTGGCGGCAGCGGCCCCCGTCTATTATACCGAGAGTTGTCAGCACGGTGCTACAGAAGAAATCTGATGAATGTAATCAAACGTAATTGGCGTCTCTGCTTAATTTGCGTCGAGGAAATTTCACTTTCGCAATCGAATTCGAAACCGCATTTCCATTAATTCCAGCTCGAGCTCTATATATATTTTGAATAATGTCGAACTGATGCAATAAAACTTAATTGGCATCTGTAGGCCAGGAAGCTTTGTATTTGTATTGCTCAGTTCACATGCGGATTCACACTTAAATTAAATTTTAGGAGAGAAATGAATGAGTTCCAAGGAAAGGCAATTAAATGAACGGCTATGGGAAATGGGTATACATTGAATGATGTAGATCAGATACTCTCTCTAGAGTGGTTTATAATTTTAAAATAATAAAAACAATTTTATGTGGCGTACGCTTAATTTTTTTGTTGTAAGAAATTTATAAATAACTTGAATATTCCATTTCTTTATGTAAGAAATTTGAAAATCCTTTGGATTACCTTTACTTACTTTGCTCAATGTTCAGTTTAAATTCATTAGCTCTTTAAACAATAATTTCGATGGACCAATATTTGTCTATCCGGCTCGAAGAACCAAACCGAAGAAGATTTGAGTTTTAAATACAAGCTGAATTTTATTTTTTTAAGATTTTTTAAGAACAAAGTGCATTTAGAACCCCATTTTTCTATGTCTCGCTGAACATAATGCCCGTTTTAATTGCTTTTAAGCCCTCTTTAATAAGCTCTCTTTACCCTATGGCATATTTGTCTATTTTTAAAACACATCACGTTGGATTAAAGACGACTCTTGGCAGAGTATGGGAACTGCAATTAAATGAAATTAAGTAGCCGCCCCATTGAACCGCGTGCGCCCACGCAAACAAGCTGCTTACTGCGGGCCACACAAGGGGGGGCTTCCGAGAGGGGGTGGTGATTACGCAATATGCGCACAATTTGCTAAGCTCATTTCGCATTTTCCCATTTCTTTCGTTGCAGCTTCTACGCTAAAGCAAACAGCAAAGCAAGACAGGAAAGCAGCGAAACAGCGTACAAACAACAAGAATTAAATAAAAGACTGAGCAACGTTCAAGCAAATCCAAGGAACAAAACCAACAGCAACATAAGCAATCTCCATTTGTCTCTCTAACTGTGAAAATAAGCCCGGCAAAAGCAGCGAAAACCAGCGAAACTTTGATCTCAGCACCCGCAAAGCAATATAGAGCCCTCTAACGCCGGATCAGCGCTTTGAAAACCCGTATAATGCTAAGCAGCCTCGCCTCCTATCTCTTTGGATCGCCAGCGACACCCGATTCAAGCAGCCAGGAAGCGAATCCCGCCCAGCAACCCAACTCGAATCCCAGCTCCGACCCAGCCACCGATCCCACGGCCGGAGATGTAATCGAGGTCACCTCTTCGACGCCCTCGGTAGCGGGCAGCCAGCGGGGCCAGCCGGCGGTGCGCTCCTCCAACGGTAAAAGGGGCCGCAACAGGCGCGGCAAGCAGCAGCAGCGGATCCAGCAGCAACAGCAGCAGCAGCGGCAGAAGCAGCCGGCGACTATCACCAAGCTGCTGACGCCCTCGGGCGAGACCATCGACGATGACTTCGATGAGGACGAATGGTACATCGTCGAGAAGGAAGGTGAGTGTTGCCCAGTTGGAGCCAAGAGGCGGATCATCATAACTCTGTTAATCCCCTTGCAGACGAGGAGGACGACTCCCTGCCGCGCAGCGACTCCGAGGAGGAGCTCTCCGTCGTCGAGGTGACGCAGCAGCAGAGGGGGGCCAGCGCCGCCGCCTCAACGGGCGGCCATGGCCAAGCGGCTTCGTCCCGCCGGCGGCAGCACCTCAACTCGCATTCCCTGTACAGCGGGCCGCGGCCACAGCAGCAGCGCAACTACCTGCAGCGCTCGCGTGTCGCCCGCCCGCTGAGCATCAGCACCCACAGCCCGCCCAGAAGTGTGCCGCCCGTCCAGGGCCTTCCGTTGTCGCTGGGTCTGCCGCTCCAGCTGGCCCTGCCGCTTCCGGTGGCACTGGACACTGACAACGTCAGCCAGTCGCTGTACGTGGCCTCGCCCAGCGGCAGCGACCAGGCGGCCCAGGGTGCTGGTGCTGGCGTGCTGATGGAGGAGTCCTGGTACGTAACACCGCCACCATGCTTCACCTCGATTGGGCCAATCAATATGGAAACATCACCATTTGAGAATCTATTGATTGAGCATCCAAGGTTGGTGATCTTTATAGTACACACTCCAGTCCTCCTTGAACCTTATCCCCTCCCCAAAACCAACCGCAATTTGCAGCCAAAAAACGCACGCCAATAATGTAATTAAAGCATTAATTTTTTATAAAATTTACTAATGGCCGATCTCTGCTTCCCTTGCAGCATGTCCGTTTATCGTAGTATTAGGTCCACCCAGGAGGGCACCGAAAGTTTTGTTAATCTTGATCTCGGGCTGTCGGCGGAGTTGCCGCAGCTGCAGGCGGATCCGGAAGGGGCTGAGGAAGCAGAGCCGGAAGCCGAGCCGGAGGCTCAGAGCCAGGCTCTGCGGGAGCAGCGCAACAACAGCGCTCGCTATGACCGCCATGCGGCCGCTCAGCTGAAGCAGCAGACGCTGGCTCGTCAGAGCCAGAAGGTAAGGATTAACAGGGATATAAATATATAGGGTTTAATATATTCCCCAACTTTCAGAGCAACAACAAGAAGCAGCACCAGCAGCTCTGCCGCAGCGCCATTAAGCGGGCCAACAAGGTGCGCGACTTCCAGGCCAAGGCCAACCGCCCCCGCCGCTCGGAGATGCAGCACTGCAAGCTGGTCAGCGGCGCCAACAACAACCGCAGCAAGTGCTGCTACTAGGCGCACACCGCACCTGCAACCGCACTCGCACACGCCCACCAGCCCCCAGCCACGCCCCAAACACACACCCTCCCGCGCTGGAGGAGCATTACAATCATGGCATGGATTTTAATTAGTATTTTAACTTAACCCCCAGAAGAAACGAGAAAATCGGCAGGCGAACTTGAGGGAAATGCCACAAAAATATATCAAAATCTAGCAGCTACAAAAAAACACATACGTTTAATTAAACTTAATAATTAATTGTGTAAAAACGAAAACAAAAGCCACAAAAAAAATTAACTATCTGTGTAAATGCGTAGATTTTAACGTTTGCCGTTTCTATTTCAAAACTTATATGAGAAAAAATACCAAAAAAATGCAATAAAATTTTCAAAATGAATATGCAAAAAAACCCAAAAGATAAAAAACAAAACAAATGACAAAAAAAATTATGTATATGAAATAAGCAAGCGATTTTGTTACTATAGCAAACAGATTTATTTATTTAACCTTAACAATCAAAACTCACACACGATAACTTTATGGTATGATTTGCAAAACATTTTATGTTTACCTTTGATTGAGCAATCTCTGATGGATCTTATTTGCGTTGAGAAAGAATGAATTTTGTGTGTAAAGTGTATGCTTATCGACATGTAGGATATAATGTATTAAACCCCGATGCACCAGATGAAATGTTCTATATTGTATGCCTGATTATATATATGTTGGAAATGCGCGTGCGTATGTATGAAACAAAAATGTGCGAAAATGACAAACAACAAAAAAATGATAAAAGTATATATAACAGAAGAAAAAAATCACAATAAAAAATGATTATGCTAAAACTAACAAGCTGACTTTTAATTTAAATCTATATATTTTGTATATGGTATACTTTATACCCGTATTATCTATACGTATTTAAACTGAAGTTAAATAGAAGACACAACTTTAGCGCCCGATGATACCTACTTTGCAGTAAGCCAGAGTGTCGTTAACTGTTCCAACTTGTCTGTTGTTCCAGATATATTTAACAACAGTTCCCAGGAAGGCTATATAGTATATTTAAAATTACAATTAAAATATAATAAAAATTAACTGAATGAAAAAATAAGGAAAATAAAATCTTGGTAAATGACTTTTTGTTCTTAAATGGAGACAACCAAAATCTTGGAATAACCTTTTTTGATATAAAAATTGGAATTTAATATGAGAATGTGGGTAATGTTTATCAGATTTTATTGTTCTTGATTCAAGCTGTATTTTAGTATTGTTTTAAGATTTCAGTCTTAATTTAAAACGTTTATCATTCTTATTTCAAACTCAAAAATCCTAAACTATGGGTTGAAGTAAGATTTATAATGCAAAAATACTTGAATGAAGAACAAAAATCTTAAAATAAGACCAAAATATGCTAGCACTACTTTCATAACCAAATGATCATGATTTTATGACTAAAATTCTTATATTTTTGATAAGTCTTTAAAACACAAAGGCTTTTATATAACATAATGTTCTGGTAAACTGTAAATATTTGGAAAATTAAGTCTTCATTTAAAGATTTTCCTTCTCAATTTCAAAATTACTTGCCAAATTAGATGGAAGAAAATAATTTTTTGATTACAAAACTTGCTACATCTTTTCATAAAATACCTTTAAAATAATATTACACCAACTTAGCCGCCTATTACTTTGTGGGTCAGTTGTGGTAAACTCAGGAATTGTCACGGTGGATGGTCAAGGGTTGCCCTTGCTTGGGTATTGATATAAGGTTTTAATGGCATTTATTCCAGGGTCAAATTGGATGGCAGGCGGACGAGCCTTTCACAACGCCTAAAGTGCCAAGTAACTAATTAGTGATTTGTATTTCAACGCAGACACGCTTGGCAAACGGAGGCAATTAAAAGAGCCTAACCTGCAGATCCGCACTCGACAGTTAGGTGCCGTTGACCTTGGCCAAAAGGTAAGGGGTTGCCCTGTTCCAGCTCCAGCTCCCATCTTCAGCCTCATCTCTGGCTTCACCTGTTCCTCCAACTTCCGCGATGCAGAGCGCGTCTAACGGCGAACCACAACGAAAGTAAATCAGCAAATGGAATCATCACAGGCGGGCTCTGCGAGATTCTTTCACAACAACCTGCAGCAGGTGGAGAAGTGCCCCTGTTGGAGCCCTGAGAGCCACCAGAATGCGGTTGGCTGGCTCTGCTCTCTTACACAGAGGAAAACAACGTGCTTTTTATATTTAAAAGACGAATTCTAGGATAATTGGGAGTGCCAAAGGTTCCACTAAAATCTTGTAATCTCAAAAGGGTTTTAAATACATTAATCCAATGAAAATATTTCAAAATATATTTTATTCGAAAAATAAATATATTTGGATCTAGCTTAGCTTATAGATACAAGAATATAGAATTTCGCTCTGTAATTACTAATTTCTAATTAGTTAAAAGTTTCATCCTTCTTCATAAGATCTACGGTCTTAAAAGTCTTTTAATTGTAAAATGAAGAATCGTTTAAGGATAAATTAAAAGGTAAAATAAAACTATGTATATTTTTAGAAAACTCTGTATTATTTTTACCTTCTTTTGGAGTCCTTCAACTCCTTAGGAACACTAACCTTTTATTCATACAATTTAAACCCGAAAACTACACAAATTTCGCTTCTCTGTAGCCACTCAAACGGATGGGATATGTGGCTAGATGGATGGATGGAGGAAAACTCTATAAAGATCCGTGCGAGCTGCGCTTGGCTTCACACCTGCTCAAAACACGAAGAGCTGCAAACCAGCCGCAAAGTCCGCGAAAACCTGGTAACTCGGAAAGTCCAAAAGACAACCGGCAACGGTACTCGGTACTCGGAACTCCGTTCGGACCAACTATTATGTAAGATTGGGCAATCCGGCGAACGAACACATATCCACACACTCGCACCCAACTCCCACACACACCCCCAGTCGGCGGCGGCGGCGGCGCTGATTCTATTTGGCAAGTTGCACTTGAGTGATTTTTCGGGCTTCCAAAAAACAAAACGGAAAACCAACAAACCTCTGAGCAGACGTGCAATATGTAAAGCGAGCCACATAAACGACGTAGCCCCAATGACGTAGCCGAGAAAAGCCGAGACAAAAGCTGCCAGCCAAAAATCGCGCAATATCAAAACCATTATCGAAAGTGAAACCCCAAAAAGAGATAAAAAAAGATAAAAGAAAAAGAGCCAGCCAGAAAAACCCCGTTTTGTAGCGATTTGCGACGGATCGTCAACTTTTATGGCCAACGTCGCGAGGATTTGCTAAGCCCAAAGTGGAAATGGGCCAAGTTGTTCGGTGTCAGTTGGTCAAAGTGCGTGCCCAGCTGTGAACAGTGAACCGTGATTTGTGGTAGTGGGTGTTAACGAGAAAAGCGCGTTGGAAAAGCCAAATTTAGTTGAGCAGGTCAGTGCGGATAGTGCGGGGAAAACTATAAGAAAACGGATTATTTCATTAAGAACGGTTTTTAAAGAGGTGAGTATTTATGTAGAATAATTACCAAATTTAATGGAGAAGAACTTGTCTAGATTGGTTTTTAAATTTATACAAGTTTACTGTAAGACACAATTAATATAATACGGTTCAATTGAGTCATTTATTTATTGAATAATTCTTGGGCTTAAATTTAGTTGGACAATTAAAGTTAAATATTAGAAGGATAGGAAATACTACTTTCTCTAGGTAAAATATTATTTATTTATATTTATATCGTACACTAATGTGTGTTTTGATAAAACATTTTCAGCACGTTTTCTGAAATAAAAGTATTTTATACTAAACTATACTATACGATACTATCCAAACTAAAATTATTACTGAAAACACAATATACATTATTTATTTGAAATATATAGACTCTTAAATGTATGTTTTGATATTTCGATTAATGTTGTTCCACAAAATGTTGATAGTTATAATCTAAAGGGTTTTTCCAGGCTCAAGTTTGAATTAAATAAAAATCCACAAGGGACTTTAAATTCTTACCAATCCTTCCCCAAAATTCAGAAATACTGTCAATGGTCTAGACCGGAATACGCACGAAAGGCTATAACGTGCTCGGAACCGTTAGACGCGAGTATTGGCAATTAATGCCGGTGGCCAGCAACGGGCAAAGGAAAACGGCTCAAGGTCAGCCGAATGCGATTAACCATAATTATAGAGCCAAGTGTAGGAGCAACGGCAGCAGAACAACGGCAACGCGAGTGGCGGGCGAATAATGAAAGCCAAAAACCGAAACCAAAAGCCCAAGAAGAAGCGGCAACTATTGCACAACACGAGCCAACAACAGAGCTAAGCGAGAAAAAACAATAAACAAACATAAAAACAAACACTGGCAACAAGAAGTTGGAGTAATTATAACAACAATTAAGCAAACAGCGTGCGTTTTTACAGCTAAGCGAAAAGTCAGCCAAGCATTTGGCGGGCGAAGCGAACAGAAGCGGGGGATCGTTCATTAAAATGTAATCCAAGTTTAAGCGCAGACTTAAAACAGAGACTGTGTTCTGCTGGGGCCATAATTAAACCATCGCCACGGATGACAGTTTTATGCCTTTGACCTTAACGCCTGACAAACCGAGTTACAAGATGCTAAAGCCTCTTGTCATTGTTCTATAGCTGCGGCGACATTGATACGGCATAGACTACGACGGAAGTGTTTTATGGGTTCTATTTATGGCTAGGAATATACTTGGTGGTGATTTTGTAAGGGTACTAATTTAATTAATGAGAGCACAAAGGGGAAGTCAACTTGACAGATGTATTTATATTTAATTTTATATTTATTTTGATGTAATAGGTATCTCTGAATTGTTAGGTTTAAATTTAATTATTAAATATATTTAGAGCAACAAGAAAGATCTATTAACTCAAGTCTCTATCAGTTAACCTAAGACTTCTTAGCTCGATAACCTTACTTAGACACCCATCGTAGGATCTCACCTTCACATTTTATTGTCCGTCATAAATCATGCTAAGGGCGTTTCAGCCTCTCTGTCCGAGATCTCCTAGTCTTGAACATTGGCCACAATTAATTTATGAAGCACAAACTTCCTTCCTGCCGGCACGCACGTTGGTTGGTGTAACCAACCAGCGGCGGACAACACTTGAGTGACCACTAGCAAGGTCGCCGTCCGCTCCAAGCATGACGATAATTATGATACCGATTCGCATTCCGATAATATTGAATGGTCGCCTATGTGACTTCATCTTGGTGTTCCTCTTGCAGCCACCGGACAGTCGAGTGATGGACATGGCGATGTGCAGATTGCCAAGGCGGCCGATGGCCGAGAACAAGACGATGGAGATTCTATGGCCCGTTCTACTGTTGGTACTTGTCGGACTGCAGGTAAGGAACCTTTCACCTCTCGTTTATTGCCCAAGCGGGTTGCACAAGTCTGGGCAGATGGGAAATCTAATCTGGTTAACAGTTCTTGGAGTGAACTTCCCGATTAGGCCACATGAACCGTGACCGATCGTTGGCCAATCTCTGGGCCCGTCTCTCTAACGGATATGCTCTGCTCTAATGCAGATTGCGTATCGACCGCGAGCGGAAGAAGCTTTTGTCTGGCCAAAAATTATGTGGCTTTGTTGCCATTGCTATTGCCACTGCTGCTGATGCAGCACTTTTTGTTCCAACAACGAAAAACGAAAGACTTAAGACACAAACTCGCGCGAGTGATTTATTGCATTGCGTATACGCCCCACGCGCCGCACGCACTTTAGTGAATGTTTTTGTTGTGGTTTCTTGCAGTTTGTTAGCAGCTTGGAGCAGAGCACGGACTACTCTGTGGTCAGCAAAGCGGTGGGCGTGGCCACCACCACCTCAGCCCCACCCACAGTGGTTGCACCACTACGCATATTCAAGGGACGCATCCAAACCACGACTCCCTCGTCGAGAAGTTCGACTGGCAGTCGTCCCTTGGCTGCTGGAGCGGAAGCCCAGCAGGAGCTGGTCGGCATCTCCTCCAAGTCATACATTTCGGGACCCACTACTCAGCCCTCCAAGTTATCGAAGAGAGCGGGATTCGCGGGACCTAAAAAGTTCCCCAAGGATGTGCGCAATCGCAGCAGCAATGCAGTGGAGAGGAACAAGCTGCAGCACGAGGTGGTGAGTTTTTAAGGGATTACAATTACTTAGATAAAATAATTCTTTTTAAAGCCCGACCACGTGCCTGACTCCTCTGGCTATGTACCCCATCGCATTGGACATCCCGTCCACCTGGATTATGGCTCCACGGGCGTGGATTCCAGTGGAGCTCCCACAGGCAGCGGCGGATATCATGCAGTGCCCTACGAGGGCAGCAAGTGGCAGGAGGAATACTGGGATCAGGAATATGCAGGACATCAGCATCAGCACAACGGCACCAGAGTGCAGCGTAAGGAGATATATATTCTAAATTCCTAAATATTTATATATATTTACTTTGGGCAGACATTGAGGCCGAGTGCCAGGACGACTACATGAAGATCCGCATTGGCTTTAATGGTTCCTTCAGCGGCTTGCTGTACTCTGCTGGCTATGCCTACGATCCGGACTGTATGTACATTAATGGATCTGGACGGGATTACTATGAGTTCTACATTCAATTGAATCGCTGTGGAACTCTGGGCAAGAATTCCCTGCAAGAGGAGAGTCGCAAGAATCCCACAGTAAGTATAATTAAACCTTTTATAGGATCTGTAATATAATTGAGGATTTGTTTTGCCGCAGAACTTTATGTGGAACACGGTGACAGTTCAGTACAATCCGCTGATAGAAGAGGAGTACGATGAGCACTTCAAGGTCACCTGCGAGTATGGCTACGATTTCTGGAAGACAGTGACCTTTCCCTTTCTAGATGTGGAGTGAGTTTGAGCATCCATAATACTGAAATCTATAATATAAATATATTTTTTCTTGATTATCAATAGAGTGGCCACTGGCAATCCTGTGGTATTTACCTTGAGTCCACCCGAGTGCTATATGGAAATACAGAATGGCTATGGCATAGGTGGTCCCCGTGTGACTGGACCAGTGCGCGTCGGCGATCCCCTGACCCTGATCATCTATATGAGAAGCAAATATGGTAACTTAGATAAAACATAAAACTAACAAAGTGATTGATCAATGGCGATCCACAGATGGCTTCGATATTGTGGTCAACGACTGCTACGCCCACAATGGCGCCAACAAGCGGATACAGCTCATCGATCAGCACGGCTGTCCGGTGGATGACAAGCTCATCTCACGCTTCAGGGGCTCCTGGTCGGATTCCGGTGTCTACGAGACGCAGGTGTACGCCTACATGAAGACCTTCCGCTTCACTGGATCGCCGGCGCTCTACATCGAGTGCGATGTGCGCATGTGTCACGGCAGGTGTCCAGTGAGTAATTTATTTCATTTTTAATTACATAAACTAATAGTAAATATTTTCTGACAGAGCCAGCCATGCCACTGGAGGAATCTGAAGGCGGTGACCAAGCGGGACACCTCCAATATGACAGCCACCAATCTATCGCTGCCACCGCTGTCCACTGTGGACAGCGAAGGCATCACCACCGAGAATCCACCCTCATCGCCGTCGCTCTCGGAGAATGTGAATCTCTTCCAGTCGCTACGCGTCCTGCAGGAGGGCGAAACCGACGGGGACGATGTGTTTGCCCATCGCCAGACGAAGCCCTCGGCTCCGCACCAGACTTGCCTGAAGACCTCCACGTTCTCGGCCTTGACTGCTGGCTGCTCGGCGGTGTTGTGTGTGCTCACTGTGACGCTCTTCATCGCCTGCTCGCGGTTAAAGCGGCGCAAGGAGTCCTCCCTGTACGACTCCTACATAGCGCACAAGGGTCAAATCGATTGACGGAGCGCATACCCTAGACTTGGCTTCGTTCTGAGCACATTGTGTATATAGCTTATGGCCCACGACATTCTGTTTTAGTTAGCGCTAAGTTTGCTGTAGTCTTTTTTTAGGTTCTGAGTGTTAGCCCTAAGTTACGATTTTGCCAACTACGATTGCGGGGGGAAAGGGGACCGCAATGTCTGAAATTATACATTTCAAGTGTTCTTCATTTCTGACCAATAAAGTATTTTAAAATAAATGTTTTAAAGAAAATGATTGAATTATTTTGTATGCTATTTTTAATGGACTTTAACTTTTAATAAAAGCGGTTTTAATATGAATGAATTTAAAATATTTAAAAAATAGATTATATTATATTATATTTCGATTTTAATATATATATTATTTTACAAATATTTTAAAAGGAATAAACTTTAAAAAGGCATACCCTATAAAACAAAGGTAAGATACTTTATAAAATAATTTATTTTGAACTTTAAAGTGTAATATTTAGGCTAAATTCCTCGTAAATTAATACCATTTAACATTAAATGTTTATTATAATTTTATTTTGTATAATTATTTTTTAGACAAACCTTTCACCTTTCTTATAACATTGTTATGATTAAAGAAAGGTTATATGATGATATTTTGAAGCTTTATTTTCATCAGCACCATTGTAGTTTGTAACGTAAAATAATAATTCACCTATTGAAATTTGATTTAATCAGAATACTTACTTGGGACTTAAAATAAAATAATTAAATAAATAAAATTACATAAATTAAAAATATAAATTCGCTAGTAGACTTAGTAAGTACTAAGTAGTTTTTTACATGAATATTTTTTAGATCTTCCATATTTCCTAGCCCAACCTTAGGCTGACTAAAAATATATACCCCTTCTATTTTTTGTGATAAATATTTGCCGGCTTTCAGGTGCTCCTCTTATTTCCATTTCCAATTTGCCTAAATTGCTCAGTGGAAGCATCATTAGGTAGCTCGAGGCTTTAAGTAGTTTATGCCGCCACACGGGGCAGGCATAAGGAAGTCGAAGGTGATGGCGACTCGTGCCACCTGTCGCACTTCCTCATGGGACTTGCGACTTGAAACTAGCTTTGTCCTCAGCCATTGACACATCCATTTTTGGGTGCTTTGTGTGCCGCTATTTATGGAGCCCCTGCCGAGATTTATGTGTGTTGCGACTGAAAGTATTTATTTATTTATTTATTTGTTGTGGTTGTTTTTTTCTCGTTTTTCTTTTTGTGGATCGTGCACCTAGCCGCATGATTTTTGCTACTCAGTCTGACACAAATTTTCGGCTGCGGCGCGCCGCAAAACATTGCCCAAAGTGTTAATATGGTTGAGGACTTTTAATATTGCCCAACAGCAACTAGCCACATTAGCAGCATCCGCAGAAATACATACACTGCTAATTGTGCAATTTTCGATTATTATTGTTTTGGCAAACGGACCACGGCTGGGGTTCTTGGGTGTAAAAATTAACACGGAATCCGGCGGCGGCTCTGGCTAATTAATTTATTTGGCTGTGCGAAAACAAACACAGAGCTCCGGGCAAAAACAATCCGAATGTTTATGATATCACATTACAGTTTGTGTGCAGAATATGGCAGCCTATTCACACACGATTTTGCATACAATGTGGCGTATCTTTTTTGCTCATTTATGATTAATGGCAGTTTAAGCTGCGAGTGAGCAAAACACACTAATTGAATCATGAGCTGGAAGTGGCCCTCTGAAACTGAAATTGACATTAAAATTCCGCCACAGTCCCTGTCCCTGCCCCAGTCACTGGGTGTTTCTTTGGATAATAGATACTACATGCACTGGCCCCACCCTGAAGAGATTTCTCCTCACCTTTTCTAGGCCATCTCGACCACGTAGATCTGCGATCTGCAAGCGGCGGCGGCGGCGACCTTGGCGGTGGCGGGGCAAAGTGTTTCAATCGGATGCAGCGAAATAATTAAATAAAAATTTATGAAGATACAGAAATTAATTTGATGTAATTTGCGTTGGCGTTGCCATTGATTTTATCTGTTCTTCGGTTGTGTTTTTTAACTCTACTCGCTGGTGACACCAAAATGGCAGCCAAATTGCGCCAACGGAGCCGCACAAAGGCTCCAAAGTTGTGCTTTTTATGCGCTTCACGGCGACCTTAGCGTTTTTGCCCAGCGAGGCAGCAGCAGCCGCATGTCTCATAACCTGCACGTTCGTGGCCTGAGTTTTTCGTCTCAAGTCTTTCGTTTTTCGTGTTCGTCTTTCATCTGTCGCTGCATTGTATTGCGCTGTCATGCGCACATGAAAATCATCATCAGGCATAGGAGGCACTCGAACGCCAAATACCACTCAGAAAAAATCAGGCACTATTGAACCAAATATTTACAGACCTACTTGCTGTACTCGTACATATAAATTTGCTATGGAAATTTTCTGCTAAAATCTAAGAATTTATTCATGTAAGATATCGAAATCTTTTTGAAAAATGTTCAAAGTTATTTTGTACTTCAAAATTATTATTTACAAAATTAGGTCAATGAGTTTACGTTCGATTTTAGGATTTAAAAGCCTATACAAATCATTATAAAAATTATATTTTCCAACAGATTAAATTATATAAATTTATTTCTCTGCAGCAAAGGTAATATCAGTGACTTCAGCAACTCCGGCGTCATCAGCAATGCAAAAATATGCTTTCATTACCAAACGTCTAGCATTATATGGCCTGCATAATGTTTTCCTTTAGTCGAATCATCGTTGACTATTTACCAGTTTTCCCTCTGCAGAGAATCTTTGAACGTTTTTCGGTGTTGGAGTTGAAAATTGAGTTTTCTTAGCACCCCAAACATTAAATAAATTGTGCTGCTATCAATCAATTCACGGAAGTTAACAAGCAATATAATTCGTAATTTGTAATGTAATTAAAGGTTGGGACAGGCGCTGACAGCTCCATGAGAGTTGAAAAAGGTCATAATTACTGGCCAGCAAATGAAAGAGCTCTTTGAGAAAATGCTTACCTCATCAGTTGCAAACAATAGCTTATAATCCAACTGTAACAAATGTATGCAAAGGTTAAAATACCATACAAATTAGGCAGTAAAAAATGTGCAGTAATAAATATTTAATTTAATTTATATTTTACGGACTAAAAAGTTATATTAATAACGCATTTAAATACTCTAAACTCTGAGAAAATATTGAGGAAACTGCCCTTGCATTTTTGTGCAAGTTAATTTCAAACATTTAGGCGCCATGAGGAACTGCGATTTGTTAATGATACTCAGCAGCGATTAGGCGCGGGTAAAAAAAACTATGAAATAACAAATTAAGGCCCCACCCACATGACCTTTCGAGGCGTTGCCTTTGTTTGTTGTTCGCTGTGCTGTTTGCTTAATTTATAGGCCCAAGTCTTGTGTCATAATTATACATTTTTATAACACAATAAAGCTGCGATCAGATAGCGGAAGCATTCTACCATTTACTTTCCGCAGCCACTGTGCTGGAAGTGCTAGCAGCCCTGGAGGTCGAGCACATGTAAACAGAAGCCATCAACAGCTGATGCTTTTGTTTACAAACTAAGGGAAAGTGGGTGGTGGATAACCCACCCTCACGGGAGGAAGTGAGCTTTCCCAATTTTCCTCTCATTTATCCGTGATTCTCGCGCATGGTCACTGACTCAAACTCAGATTTCGGCTGCTGCGCGCGTGAAAGTAGCAATCCCATTGATTTTTATCCAGAATCCCGAAGTAGAGTTCTTAATCCGCACCCAAACTGACGGCTCCAGTTCAAGGCGAGAATTTCGGAAAGAAAATTGCCTAAAAACCAGTGAAAATTAAGCTGAAAATTTGCCAAGAAATATTCAAAATCAAGAGAAGCTTCAGCTAAGGTGAAGTGTTGCAGTTTTTAAGGTGTTTTCGAGTGTTAAAGCCTGAAATCGGATATCCTTTGTATGCCTGCAGTTTTTGGGGCGTGGGCCCAGCGAAACCTCTGCTCAGAAAAGTCAGTCATGTCCCTGGAGTAAGTGGAAAATAGTGGAAGAATAAGAAGTGCAAGGACCATGGCATCCTCCGGCAAATCCTGGCTGCTGGGCAGCATCCTCGTGCTCCTGGCCATCGCCCTAGGTACGTACGTTGAGGGCCACGGCGAGGGGAGTGGACTTAGCTGCCCCTCTTCGGGCTGGGTGGTTATGTAATAAAAAAAATACTTGAAGCGACCTCCAAAACTCTGTTTAAACTCTGCTAACCGTTTCTTCGACCCTGCAAACCAAAAAAAAAAAAAAAAGAAAACCTATCTCTCTATTTCTCCTCTCTTAGCTAGCTTACGAATTTACAGCAATGATTTGATTTTTTTCTTAAATTTACGCTTTGCGCTGGCAGCGCCGCCTTAACAAGTTCTCCAAGCTCTCATTGCCACCACCAAGAACCAAGAACCAACGACCAACTGCAGCTCCTGGCATCCAACGATCTGTGTATATAGCTTATAGCCACACTATTCCCCAACCTGAACAACAAAGTATAGCTCTGTCTGCTACAACAACCGCCACACAACCACCGACAACTTTCGCTGAGAAAATGAGACTTGGAGAATCTGCCAAAGCGTCGCTGCTGCAGCGCTGCAAACGAAAAAAAAAAATATATTAAAAAAATATCGAAAAAATTATAACAGAACCACAACTGCGCTAGCCATTCAACTAAGCCATCTATCAACTCTATGTAAACTATATCTATATATACATATATATTCCGTAATCTCAAGTAGAACTCCTCATAGCACCAACCCACTCGCACTCCGTTTCAAGTGCTGCCCCAGTCTAGTATCTTCTGGAATAGCAATATCTCTATATAGACCCATAGCCTTAGCTTAGCTCTAGCTATCTATCTCGCTCTCGCTCTTGCTCTCTTTCTCACTGTCTCTTTCGCTCCCGCTCTCTCCGTCTCTCTCTTTCTCCAATGCTCGACAACTGTAAACCCGAACCAAACTATACTTCCAGTACACCTGCATACTCTCGTCTAACTCTTTAAGTATTGATAATTATATATATATAATCCCAGCTATATCTGCTTTTGTAATTACGGTTTCTCCAGAGTCCCCCTCTGTATCTATCTCGTTCTCCCACTCTCTCTATGTCTGACTCCCGCTCTTTCTCTCTCTCTCTCTCTCTCTCTGTCCACCTCCCCACCCCCTGACTATGTATCTATGAAAAGCGTGGTAGCCAAGGTCCTTTAAGGGGACCGCAGGATGGGTGGTGGCGTACAGCATCCAGACCGACCACAGCAACCGAAATGAACAAAAACCGAAAAGAAAAAGAAAAGAAACAGAAAACAGCAAATAAATGAAAATGCAATGAACCGAACCAACCAAATGCATACATATATACGTGTATCTAAAGATTTCTGTATCAACTGCCGAATCTTAATTCATACTCCTTCTCTTCTGAGCAGTCCAAGAAGTAAAGAAAAAAAAGCCAATAGTATTTGTAGACCAAGTCATGTATCGTTTAGACAGAACCCCCTTAATGGTACAAAATGTATACAAGAAATATAAAAATATAGTACATTCACCATACTCACACGCACATACACACTCACACACATTCGCTTAGTGTTCATCGTACCAGCACCACCCCAAAAGTCATATCATTCTCCTAGCGCTAAGTGCAGCTCCAAAAAAACAAAGTTCCGAAACTCACGCACTCTCCCAGTAGCAGCTCCAGTAGCGTGCTCCATATATATGAGACCACACACACACGTGCTCGACAAGGATAACCCGGTCACACACACACGCAGACTAGAGTGTGGGTAACAGCATCCCTGAGCTTTCTCTCTCTCTCTCGCTCGTTCTCTCTCCGCCTGAAGGATGTGTGCTTGGAGCAGCTTTTTCTCGGATAAAGTTCGCTCAGCTGTTAAGCAACGGTGAAGCGTGACTGTATAGCCGTCTCTGTCCCGCCTAGAAGTAGCAAAAGAAGCAGCAGCGGAAACTCCCGTTAGGCTCCCTGCTGGGGCGCCATTTAACGTTGCACTTTGTAAAGCACAAATTATCGAATTTACCTAGCTAAGCCCTGTTCAAATAGTGTTTTTTTTTTTTTTGTAATGCCAGGTTCTAGGACTGTGAGAACCTCGAGGCACTTGCATTGGACCAACCGCTATGCAGGGGGTGGTGGTCCTCAAGGAGCTACCTCTCCTGCGCATAGTCCTGGTCTAATGGAAGTGCCTCCCATGCGGCGTATACCCCATGTAGGCCAACAACAAGTCTATAACAGAGACAAGCAACAACATCAACAGTGCCGACACACAATATACAGTAAACACAGTATGCACACCACCACCACCACAGAACCAATATAAACCACAATCGAGCGGCTCTCATGCGTCGTCCATTTTTGTTTAACTTTCCAAATCAAAATTCTAAACTTAAAATTGATGCTGAAGTTGAAGACGATGATTCGGTTTAAAGTCTGAAAATGCCTCTGTCCTATCTGCCTATCTCTCTCTGTCTCTCTCTCTATCTCTCTCTATCTCTCTCTGTCTATCTCTCGCTCTGCCTCTGTCAAAATCTATCTGTCTATAAGCTAAATCATACCAAAGCCCATTAAAAAAAAGAAATGAAAAAGAACAACAAGAAAAACTAAAACAAAGAATACAACAACTTTGCTCATCCGTTCGTTTCTTTGTTTCTCTGTATTTTCTTTCATTACCTTTTAAAATAACTTTTGTGTTCTTTATATCCCCTATTTTGTGTTCTCCAAACCCTCTATCCCTATATTTGCTGTGGATAATTGTTTACCATTTTGTGTTGTTTTGGGTTCGCTTCCGTTTCGGTTCCCGTTTCCGTTTTTCGTTGTGTTTTTTAGTCAGTGCATCCGAAGATGAAGAGCGCTTGGTGCGTGACCTCTTTCGAGGCTACAATAAACTCATACGACCCGTACAGAATATGACACAAAAAGTTGGAGTAAGATTTGGTTTGGCGTTCGTACAGCTAATCAATGTCGTAAGTGTTCTCAAAATCAAATTTGTCAATCAAAAACAACCTGAATAATAACAATAAGATTATGCTAATTAAAAAAAAAAAAAAAACAAAAAAGCAAAACTAACATTCGTAGAGTGTAAATGTGTTTTCGAGTTCTGTTCCTAACAATTCTTCAGTTTCGTTGCTGTCATAATCGTCCATCTTGAAACGCCGATACATACACAGTTCCATCGACAGTCAGAAGAACACACACATCATACACACACACACACCCACCCACAACGTTTCAGTTTCGGTTATGCTTTGTAAATAATTACATTACGTACACGTTGTCTTGACTTTGTATGTTTGTAGTGAACTTGATGCTAGCAAATCAAATACGAAATGCAAATACTAACCCTAAACAATTAAGATTAAACAAGCAAACAAACTAACCAACTAACTAACTAACTAAAGTAAAGCCACATGCGAAATAATGTCTTAACTACCTTCCCACCCGCTCTCTCTCTCGACTTCTCGATTGTGTACGCCAATTCGATTCGATTTCGATTCGTTTCGAATCTCAAATGCAAATCGTACCACGTACCACGTATCACGTACTCCGTACTCCGTACGCCGTAATCCGTACACTGTACTCCGTTACGTTCTCTCACACCACCAAACCACCACCAACCAACCAACCAACCAACCAACCAATCAACCAACCAAATAACCAACAACCAACCACCAAACCACCACCATCTGATCACAATCAAAACCGAAACAATCGAATTCCCGAAACCGAAAACGAATATCGAAAATCGAAACCGATCAAGAATGAGAAAAATCAAATTATGAAATCAAACGTTTGGTTACGTTTGGTTTGGTACGACTACCAGCTGCAGTGGGATGAGGCCGACTACGGCGGCATCGGGGTGTTGCGTCTGCCCCCCGACAAGGTTTGGAAGCCGGACATAGTGCTCTTCAATAAGTGAGTAAATGGCCACATTTTCTAGCTAACCCAACAACTCCAACTCTGAACACTAACCAAAGACAATAAAAACCGTAGGCGAAAGCAGAGCGTCCAGTCAGAGCTTTCCACTGAAAAGTGTCCTTCTTATCCGCAAAATACTAATCCCATGTTGTTCCGACCCTTCCCCCAGTGCCGATGGTAATTACGAGGTGCGCTACAAGTCCAACGTCTTGATCTATCCCACGGGAGAGGTCCTATGGGTGCCGCCGGCCATCTACCAGAGCTCCTGCACCATCGACGTGACCTACTTCCCCTTCGACCAGCAGACCTGCATCATGAAGTTCGGCTCCTGGACCTTCAACGGCGACCAGGTGTCGCTGGCGCTCTACAACAACAAGAACTTTGTGGATCTCTCTGACTACTGGAAGTCCGGCACCTGGGATATCATCGAGGTGCCGGCGTATCTCAACGTCTACGAGGGCGAGGGCAACCATCCCACGGAGACGGACATCACCTTCTACATCATCATCCGGCGCAAGACCCTCTTCTACACGGTCAACTTGATCTTGCCCACGGTGCTCATCTCGTTCCTCTGCGTGCTGGTCTTCTACCTGCCAGCCGAGGCCGGCGAGAAGGTAAGCTGAAAGCGAATCTCGTTAAGAGCGGGTCACGGGGTGGGGTCAAGTCAATATTACACTCTCAGAAAAATCCAAAGTCAGAGCATCATTTACAAAGTATTTATTATGTAGCAAGTTTCCCAATTAACGAAGAGGCGACAAGCTTCGGGTCAACTGTGGGATGCGGGGTCACGGCTGTTGTCCGATCGCTTAATTAAGATGTTTATCCCCAGGTAACGCTTGGCATTAGCATTCTGCTGTCACTGGTTGTGTTCCTGCTGCTCGTGTCGAAGATTCTGCCGCCGACGTCGCTGGTGCTGCCGCTGATCGCCAAGTATCTGCTGTTCACCTTCATCATGAACACGGTGTCCATCCTGGTGACCGTGATCATCATCAACTGGAACTTCCGGGGGCCGCGCACCCACCGCATGCCCATGTACATTCGCTCCATCTTCCTGCACTACCTGCCCGCCTTCCTGTTCATGAAGCGGCCGCGCAAGACCCGTCTGCGCTGGATGATGGAGATGCCCGGGATGAGCATGCCCGCCCACCCCCATCCCTCGTACGGCTCGCCGGCGGAGCTGCCCAAGCATATCAGTGCCATCGGTGGCAAGCAGTCCAAGATGGAGGTCATGGAGCTGTCCGACCTGCACCATCCCAACTGCAAGATCAACCGCAAGGTCAACAGTGGCGCAGAGCTGGGCCTGGGCGATGGCTGTCGCCGCGAGAGCGAGTCCTCCGACTCCATTCTGCTCTCCCCGGAGGCCAGCAAGGCCACTGAAGCGGTGGAGTTCATAGCCGAGCATTTACGCAACGAGGATCTGTACATACAGGTGGGATTGCTTCCTTTTAAAAAAATTGAGTAAATTAATTACAAACGAATCCTTTATTTGCAGACCCGTGAGGACTGGAAGTACGTGGCCATGGTGATCGATCGCTTGCAGCTGTACATCTTCTTCATAGTGACCACTGCTGGGACAGTGGGCATTCTGATGGACGCCCCGCACATCTTCGAGTACGTGGACCAGGATCGCATCATCGAGATCTACAGGGGAAAGTAAGCGGGGCGAGGAGTCGTCGGAGCAGCCCGGGGCTGGTTGAAATGGTTAACAGCATTGCAAACGCAACAATAATAAGCAGACACGAGGTATTGGGGACGGAAGAGAACAATGAAAAATTGCAACAATTAATGCGGATTTTTAGATTTTAATAATTAGTAATGAACACTAAACGATACTTGCTTGCGCAGCATTAACACCTAACATAACTAACTAATATCAGCTCTTTTTGGTAAACACACACGAATCGGAACACTGAACACTGAGCGGTCGTCAAGTAACACGAACTCACCAGCAACAATGTTAAACAAGTAAATCAAAAGAAAACCAAACAAAAACGAAAACAAAAACAAAAACCTAGTGGAATTGTGAGTAACTTTATAATTTTTAAAACGAACCTAGCTAATATAGACCTACATATATAGAATGAAGTTTAGTTTAAGTGCAATAAACAGTGGAACTTTGTTATGTTGTGCCAGACTTAAACTTAAGTATTTCCATTTTACGCATGAGATCTAAGAATGGAAGCCCAGTGAATCGATTTGTAAATGCTTCTCTAATTAATCGGTGGCTCCGGGTCACCACAAACCAATAAAAATGCAAAGGTTAATTAACGAATCAAGCCATGTATGCAGTTTGTATCGATTATAGCAGCCCGCATCGCGCATACGCCGCGTATTACGCGCCAAGTCAATTGGCTTATTAACTAATTGTTATGGGCACAACATTTTATTGACCAACTCGAGAATGTCGATTTAAATAAGCATCGATTGTTCACTTTGCCCACGGCAATAAGCATCAGCCAATTATGTAAGCACGATTCTAGCAGATCTACCAGATCTTGGCCATATGTGATAGTCGCTGAAAGTTCGCACATTAATCATACGCCCACGTGGCCGGTGGTGTGAATTCTGTCGGACCTAATTGGCCAAACACACAAATGGCCAGGAATCCCCATTGGTTCCTGGTTGTGGTTGTGGCGCTCTTGGTACAGCTATCTGTGGCCAGAGATCTCCTCCATCTTCGCCAGTGACTACATCAAAGGTTGCAGCATCGCCATCATCACGGCGCTGATGACGACGAGCCAAAGCCACTCGGGCCGAGAGACGTTTGAGCCAAAACTCGTCTCGCTGGCTGACTCAAAACTTCGGCATCCGCTGAGCGGTCGGAGCGGCGACTTGGCCAACTTAGGGGCTGCTCCCGGCCAGGCCGGTATAAATGCGCCAAGGGAGAACATTTGGGCACCATTCGATTTCTGATTTTGCAACGAAGACGTCGCCTCGTCTCTCAAGCCACCTGGATAAGCCATCTCGTGTGCGGTTCGTCTGCGAAACCGGTCATAATTCGATCCGCTGTTTCGTTTTTCTGTAGTGTCGCGTCGCGTTGGGAAAACTCGGAAAACCCGCGCTCCGTTCAAGCCCAGCAGAAATGGTGAGTTACTGGCCAGCCAGTCAACCCGGACGCTCGTCATCCTCATCCGACATCCGTGTTTCTCTGCAGCGCTGCTTCCTGCCACTGGTGGCCCTGCTCTTGGCAGCGGGTGCCCACGCGGATGTGTCCCATCTGGACACTGATCTCCAGGAGGATGGCTACCACTACAAGCAGCCCTCGGTGCCCTTTCCGCCGCCGGACTCGGGCAACGGCATTGAAGACTCGGGCATAGGTGGCCCAGGACCAGGACCCGCGCCCTCTGCCCCGGCTCCGTCGTACGGACCGCCGCAGACGCAGCCACCGCGTCCTCCGCCGCAGCCATTGCCCACGGTACCAGCCCCAGGACCTTCCTATGGACCACCACAGACGCAGCCCCCGCGGCCACCACCGCAGCCCACTCCTACTGCTCCGGCTCCTTCTTATGGACCGCCTCAGACGCAGCCTCCTCGTCCTCCTCGTCCTCCGCCGCAGCCCACTCCTACGGCTCCTGCTCCTTCCTATGGACCTCCCCAGACGCAGCCACCTCGTCCTGCGCCGCAGCCCGTGCCCACTCAGCCTGCTCCCTATAGACCTCCCCAGACTCAGCCCCCATCGCCACAGCCAGGACCGGAGTACCTGCCTCCGGATCAGCCCAAGCCTCGTCCCACGCCTTCCCGTCCGCAGCCACCACCGCCGTCTCCTCCCAGGCCGCAGCCCTCTCCTGGATACGGACCACCGCCGGCACCACCAGCTCCCACCCCAGGATACGGCCCACCACCAACACAGCAGCCACCGCGTCCTCAGCCTCCACGCCCACAGCCACCAAGTCCCCAGCCTCCTAGGCCTCAGCCTCCAAGCCCGCCGCCGCCACCACGTCCCTCGCCTGGAGCTGAGTACCTGCCGCCTCCCGGAGAGAACGAGGTGACCCCGCCACAGCCGCAGCCAACGGCTCCGGCGCCAGAGTACGGACCACCACCATCCTCGCCACCTGCACCCCCACCAGGACCCACTTACCAGCCACGCCCGCCCACTCCGCCAAGTCCACCTGCACCCACCTATCAGCCCCGCCCACCGGCACCCACTTACCAGCCCAGCCCACCGGCACCCACTTACCAGCCCAGTCCCCCCGCTCCACCACCAGGACCCACTTATCAGCCGCGTCCTCCGGCACCACCAGCACCAACTTATCAGCCACAACCGCCCTCGCCTCCGGCACCACCAGCACCCACTTACCAGCCTCGTCCGCCAGCACCACCCGCTCCACCAACTCAAGAGTACGGACCACCGCCCACTAGTGGCGGCGAGGAGGCGGGATCCCTGGGACCCGATGGCTACAACTATAACAAGCCTTCTCGACCCTTTACCTTCTAGAAAAGCGGCTCTTGTGCCCACCACTGTCCCGTGATCCACCATTGGATCCACCGCCCGCAGCTCAAATCTTTTTCCAAATAAAAACAAATCTCGAAAGCCAAAGCCAAAGCTGGATACGTCACTCACTCGGGGGATTCGCTGGCAGGTCAATGTCCCAGCTTGCATTGCATAGTGACCTTCTGGGTAATCACTTTTTGACAGCAGCAAGTGCATTGAAAGAAAAATTCATAAAGGAAAATGTAAAATTTTAATGGATTCTGGAAAAGATATAGTTCCTTTTTAAGGAAAGAATTTCCTTGCAGATTTTTACTATATTTTTTAACCATCTTAAATTACTTTCATATGGTTTTAAAATAATATTTGCTCACTGATTTTAAATTATTTCAAAAATCGTAAAAAGATTTCATAGATTATGTATATTGTATTTAAATTAATAAATGAAAAAGGTAATTTTGTAGCTGTTATTTAATTTTATATCTCAATTAAAAAAGAAGGAATTGATCCTCTAGTCTTGTCAGGAAACATTGCAAAAAATATTGTTTTAAATTGTGAAATTGTCTGAATATTTCCCATTTATTTTTTCAAGTAGGCAGATGGCCTAGCCAAAATACCAGCAGTTCAAGAGCAGTCCCCAGACTGCACCACCCAGTGGAGCACGGAGCACGGAGCCGGCGGCTGGTGTCCAGTTGGTAGGTCAAATCAATCAAACCGGGGGGCGCCATAAATCAGAGGCGGAAATTCCGAGAGCGTCAAGCAGCCGTGAACGTTCTCAGGCCGGCGTTGTTTGCAATATCTAACTATAAACCCATAACGACCATATATATATATATATATATAGGTATATATTTTAGCGAGAGCCCATAACGACTGCAACTGCATCGCCGCATCCATACATGGGCCACTCAAGGTGCCGGCTGAGCCAAAATAAATATGAGCAACTGCGAGCCGATCGATGATCAGCTCCGCGATCGACGACGACTCAATTCCCACCGAGGCTCTCCGTCTGTGCCAGGTTCATCAGTCATTTAGTCAATACGTCGGCGGACCTAGTCAATAAATTGAGTTAGCCGTGGCAACTTCATTAGGTTGCCCAAAAATAAAGATAAACAAGAAAAACTGCAGTGGCGTTGTCGTCGTCTTTGTCGTCGTTGTGGGTTGTGCAACTATTTTCCAGTAGGGCTAAGACGGGGTGGCTATGGTAAGAGGGGTACTGCCACTAATTACATAAGCACTTGCATGGCGGCCTTCAATTTCGCTGGACAGAAGGCGCCCTAAGCCCGGCCCGATCTGAGCCATTTGATTAACGTCTTAACGAGCGGCCTGGCTCGGCCGGGGTGTGATTTATGTTGTCAGCCATCGGATCTGCAGCTGCACTTAGTCTTGGCTTTTTGCGTGATTTATGATTGCAGCACGGCACTTGAAAAGATTCGGCATGACAAGGGATTCGCCACGCATTGTTTGCCTTGCCTCGATAATTATGCGATGGCAATTACTGGAATCCAAATAGAGCCAAAGTGGACGGCATAGGCCCGAAAAGCAGAGCTGCTCGCTCACCCGCTGACCCTAACTAATTTCGCCCATGCTAACCAGATGGGCAGCACTATGATGCTGGTGATTCCGCTTGCGATTCCGATTCTCACTCCATCCGGGTGTAAATTTCCCAAACAAGCTATTAATATTCCCCCGCCGCTGCAATCAAACGAACACGCAAATGTAAATGCGAGTATATAAATATTAAGTCATTCTAAATAAAATGAAAGCGGCAAAAACAAAAAAATCATCATCGTTTTACCCGAGGGCGAAATTCTCATCTCGTCTTCTTCATCGTTAATCTCAAATTTCCAATTAATTCTTCAAAACTTATTCCGACAGGGGCTAATCGAAAATATTAATGGACATATTATAATTATGACTTAATAGACGTACAATAAAGTCACAGACACAGAATGATTTATGCTGATGTCAAGAGTCGTAAGCTCAAAAATAGCACCTGTTCCCGTCTCAAGAAATATTGCGCATACGCAACGTGCGCCGGCAATATTCTAGCGAGTTACGATGCGTTTGCTGGCGTTACGTTCGCCGCCTTGTAAATCAATCACTGGCGAAATTGCCCTTGGCACAGTTTGGCTTCCATTTTTTTCTATTCCCCTCATCTTTGGGTGTTTTTTTCTGTTGTCTCGGCTCATAACTGTTCAATTGTAAAACTGGCAACGCACTCAAACGTTTTCGTCTTCACGTTGCGTACGATGATTTGTGTCGACGGCACCGCCAAGCGAAATATGAATCAACCCGTCAGCGGTGTTCGAGTGGATCCGCGCGAGGGGAAAAGCAAACAAAGCGGAGGAACGCCGATGAAAATCACTCACGCATGTCAGAGCACTAAAAAAAAATGTATTAAAAATACTTTAAGCTTTTCTGAATGGTTTTTAATAATTAATTACTATTTATTTCTAGTTCAAGAGGCTTTTTGGTGGACTTTAATTAGTAAAACAACATTTTTAATACGCCACTTTCTTTTATTACTATTAAAAAAATATATTAATATAATTAATATACTAATTTTCGTGTATTTATTTATATTTTAGGAAGTTGTTTTCTGTGAAAGTTACTCAAATTATTTTATAATTTTAAAGTGATGTTTAATTTAGTCTTTTTCTTGTTTTCTTTTACTTTAAAACTAATTTATTGTATATTTAATTAGTGCTACTAGTATATCCTTTTTATTTTGTGTGCGATTTAAGCATG
>JAEIIL010013710.1:0-12586 GCA_018905715.1 Drosophila lini | reverse complement strand
GGGTATACAAACTTCGGCGTGCCGAAGTTAGCTTCCTTTCTTGTTTTTTATTAAAATTAATATTTTTAGGATTGCTTACTTCTTGTTGTTGCGCAGAATGGCAGCAGCCAGGTCGCTCAAGTCCAGCTCGAGCGGCATTTTGCCAGGATATTTCTCCTCGGCCTCATCGCTGTCGGAGTACGAGTTGTCCTTGTCATTGCTGTCGGCATGTTCAGCCTTGCGGCTCTCCGTATCCAGATTCTGCAGCTCGGACTCGTCACCAGTTCCGGCGGCACCCAGCAGAGGCTCAGCACGGGGAAGTTCCTGAAAACATAATTTAAAATAAGAAATTATGAGATTTCAAGTGTTTGTAAGAAGTCATAAGGAATATATTTTCCTCCGGCTATAGCTTAAATATATTTACATCATCCTCATCATGAAATTCTTACCGCACGCCCAACTAGCTCAAGTCTTAGATCATCTTTAAGCAATTTTCGCTTTGTTTTCTTGAAAATTTTTAAAATTACTTAAAATTGTTTGGGCCCTCAACTGTAACTGCTGCAATTGCCGACTGTTTTTTTCTGTTTTTCTTTTAACGTTTTTTGTATATCTACTAGTTTTATTGCCTGCTGCTCTTCGTGCTCGAAACAATGAGGGACCAGGGACGGCAACGGCGACTGAGATGGCAGTTGCCCGGCGGAGATGTGACCCCAACCTACATACAACCGAAACCAAAAGTAAAATGCCATCGGAATAAACTTGTAGTTGTCGCTTTTTTTTTTGTTTTTGTTGTCGAGAAGTCTAAACAAAACAGCAAACAGCCACGAAATTACATAATCACACACTCGAACAAATGGCCATATATATGTATACCTGAGTACCTGAGTTCGTACCTGAGCCAGCGGATCGTGGCTGAGCATACTTCACGCCCAGCCACAATGGGAAATCGTAGAGATAGGCAAACGAAAAATATATATATATGAAGCTCATTAATGAACGAGGGGGCGGTGGGTGGAGCTTGGAGTCCGAGGCAGCCGCCGGAGAGATTGGATAATGTTTTATATATCCGGTTTTGTGGATGGATGACTTCGTTTGCAGGTCATCGTGTACTTGACAAAAGATGTTGACATTGAACTGGGACAAGTTCTCTTTGGATTTCCTCTGCAGAAGCTTGAGTTATTTATTTAATGGTTGTCTTTCAAGATTCTCCAATCTTCAATGATTTTTAGAGCAACAGGAAGTGGGGGTTTTCTTTTAAATTTAGGAATATTATTTGGCGCAAGAGTCTCTAATAAAAATGACTTTTTACATCTAAGTGTAACTATATTTTCTCAAAACAGCTAAAAATTTATAACCATAGTTCCGCCTGTGACGAATTAAAAGAAATTTCCTTTCACAGCTTCTCAGAAAAACCGCATTGATCCCCAAAAACAAACAGCCAAACCCGTCTATATGCAGATTAAAAAACTGAGTCAAAACTGAGTCACATGAGTGCTCCCAACCAGGTGACACACAATCTGAAAATTTCACTTTAAAATCGTGTGTAAGAGGAAAACAGCAGTTAAAAAAATAAAACAGAGACTGAAACTGAAACCGAAACCGAACCCCAGACCGAGCCCAACCAGTTCGACAAACAAGTTCGCTCGATTTGATTGTTTATTTTGCGTATTCGTAGCTGAATTTCAAGGCCAGCAGCCACTGGAGATAAGATCTATTATAATACAAAGAGAACATTTGTGTCTGCCCCTAATTTGTTTTTGCGAGAGATGGGACATGTGGGGAATCGACTGGCCGCGACGACTCGAGTCGCATTAAGATGACAATTAAATGATTACAAATTGAACGCTTTGTGCAATTAAAATGACTGACAGACGTCCAGCTCAGACGTAGGCATTTATCTTGGCAAAACTTTTATTTATAGACCTGACTGACTGACGCACGTCAGTCGCCAACGACGACGACTGCAATTGAAATTCTAGAGGCGGCTCTGGCAATTTCTTTAGGGAAATCATCCATAAAAAGCCCATTTGCCTAGCCAGCATAATAAGTTTTTCTTCTTCTCCGGCAGCCAGTTTTGCACAACAGCAGATAAATTATATTTACCTATGTGCTCGACACTCTCGGCCTGCCTGTGTGTCTGTTTCGGCATATTACATAATCGTCAGGCCAAAAAGCATTTGCTGTGTCCCAAAAACCAAGTACGACAAACTCAAAAAGACAACAACAAAAAAAACTTTATAAAAAAAACGAAAGACTCAAGCGCGCAACTCGCCTTAAATGGCAAACAGTCAACGGCGAATGGCCAAAACCACAATGGAACTCCACTCCTCTCGGCCTCTTGGCTGCTGATGGCTTTTTAGCTGGAAGTTGGCTGTTGGATGCCTGGGATGCTTGCCTGGCCGAAAGGTTGCTCAGTCGGTTCGCTATTTCGCTGATTATTTGGTTGGTGCCAAGCGGCGCCAGCCGGCAAAAGAAACGAACATGGCAAAAAAATGACAGCAAAATTGCATTATGGCTTGGCTTTTGCCAGCGATGGTCACGTGAGAAGATCTTCATCTGCCACTGCCAGAGATCTCCACTTAGATGGAGGTGTTGGAAGCTGCATTTCAAGAGAAGCGAATTATTTATATCTAGATTGATTTTTTAGGAATTTTAGTTTTTCAGAACGAAGACTATTTTTTATAAAATAATTATAGAACACATCTCCTTATACCTTTTTGTTCTTCGAGCCGGATACAACATTAATATTTTTATATATTAAACATATATTAATTTGAAGTAAAATATATTTTTATGTGAATTTAATTTTGTAATAACCCGGAAAATAAATAATACACCTTTTTCATAATTATTACTACTTCATAATTATTTACAAATTATCTATAAACTCTACTCATTAATCCAAATAGCCTTTTAAAGTATAGTTTTCCTTAAAAATATTGGCTACACCTTTTAGCTCAACCTATGATGACTTTACAATAATGAGCAACTTTCACTATTACACATTAAAACCCAACACAATCTTATTAATTGGGATCATATATTCGACAATGGGCCTTTATAAAAAGTGTGCTTTTTATATTCATTCGAGAGGATTATGTCTGAGCTGATCACATAACACCATGAAGGGAAGTTGCATTGCACTTTCACGATTTTTCCGACCATCTCTAGTTGCAGCCGCTGATGATCTCTGGCATTTGGGAGCCGCAGCATCTGCAACATCGGCAACAATTGCTGCGCCCACGCCCGCTTGAGTGGATTACTTGCAACATGTTTTGTTTGTAGTTGTTGCCACTGTGTTGCTGCTGCTGCTGCTGCTTTCACTTTATCTGGCATTTGATTCGCAATTGTTTGCTGCGGCTGCTGCTGCTCTCTGGTTATTATGTCGCAAGCTCCAAAAGGCAAACTCCACCATTTTGGTGTCCACTTAAGCGTCAAATTATGGGAATTTCGCTTGATTGAATTTATAGTTGCATTCGCTGAGCTCGTTGGTTCATTCGCTGGCTCGCTCGATCGCTCTCCGATTCGTTTACATAAGTTCCATTGGGTTGAATAACCTCATTCACAGTATTGAAACTAATTACGACTGGGCTCTGGCCTATACATTCGCGTATGATTTGTTTCGTTTTGCACTTTCCATATCGGCTAATTGAATATTGATGACACGAAATGCAAATGATTGGCTCCAAGTCATTAAATTTGAATTATTGCTCTTTGCCCCGTCATTGCCGTCATCAATCCATCGTTTTATATCCATTGTTTTTACGGTGTACCCATAAAGAGTGGTAACCACTTTTTGTTTTATTTTATAATGGCCATTTGGTTACGGTTACATGCGTGAAATTTCTCAAGGAAGCACACAATTGAGAAAATGTAATTTTTTTATTCGCCTGCTGTTACCTGCGGAATATTCGTATGCGAAATTGCAGTGCTTATTCAATCACTTTTGATCGAATTGACAGTTATGTGGCAAGGTGTGATCGTTTGCCGGGTATTTGCGGGATTTTTATATAAACAAATATCCAGGAAACGGCCATAATTATTTATTTCATAGAGTTGTTAATCATTTGGCAGTGGAGTAACAACCATTAAGTTGTTTTTAGTGATTTACTGGCAATTACAAGTTGAAGAAAATTAATTGTCTTACGACTCAGACATGTGATTTTTATTTTAACAGAAAGCTTGCTTTCGCTTATATCTTTAACAAATTCCAAGCAAATCAGAATCGGTTGCCATATCTATATCTCTTATATATTTCCCACATCATCATATCATAGGTACTATATCGCATATCACATTTCGTACCTGTCACAAGACTGCTGTTCCATTGGAACTAATAGCGCATGCAGTCAACAAAATTTCAGGGAAATTGCACCGAGTCCACACACGAGAGGCGAACATTTTTTGGCTACCACGAGGTTGTATCTACATTTTCCGGTAATTATATTTAATTTGCCTTAATATTCGAGTTTTTTTCGGGAGCTTACTCCGGCCTGTGGCGTGTGCAGCCAAACGATGCGAGCCATTATTACCCAACTCTATAATTTTAAGGCCCAGAGTCCGAACACGATACTAATCTGCCATAGCTGCGGATCATTGAAGCCCAACGGATTGTACTGATTGGTGTAAGTACATATATATACGATATATAGATATATATATTGGCGACTTACCTTGC
The DNA here is from genome assembly GCA_018905715.1 of Drosophila lini. Taxonomy (NCBI): domain Eukaryota; kingdom Metazoa; phylum Arthropoda; class Insecta; order Diptera; family Drosophilidae; genus Drosophila; species Drosophila lini. The sequence continues at coordinate 7,929 of JAEIIL010013710.1, read as the reverse complement.
CCACCTGCTGCAGAGTTTCGAGCATCAGCTCCTTCTCCAGCACCGAATCGAGAGCCTGAACCTGATCGCACGACGCCTTGGCCTGCAGATACGACGAGGCCAGGATAAAGGCTCCCAGAATAAAGGACGAGACGATGATGGTGAAGGCGGTGATCTTGGCAATTTTCACCGAGTTCGCCTGGCGCTTGTAGGCCTAAAAGAAATACAAGAAACATATTAGCCATGAGGTATTAATTGTTATTTTTCGTTGAATGCAATTCATTATTTCTACGTGCTCGTTTGTCTATGACCTCTCTGTGTGTAGTTTTTGGTTTAATTTTTTTGGGGGTCAGGTAAAAGCAGCGACCTTACTCTACAAAATACTCTTTAACTTGACCCAGCACGTTTTCCCCTTGAAAAAGGTTAAAGTTATTTTTTTAGAGAATTTCCATAGGTGAGTGTGGAGTGCAGAAAAGCTTAATGAGTTACAAGAAGTACAAGAAATTTCAGAGTCAGCTAAGAGATGAAAAATGTGACAAGGCATTGTTAATTTAAAGACTTGAATTTATGAAAGTGAATAAATTATGATATTAAAAACCTCCAGTTTCTAGTAAAAATTCTAGAAATCATTTGGTCTTTGCTAATGCTTAACAAATTGATCAATGTTTTCTTAAGCTTATTTATATAAAACACTTTAATGGACTTCACCTCGTCTTAGATCATCGCAAATATTTGTTTTTCTGGCAGATTTACACCGTGACTAATATAAAGCTTTCCGCTTAAGGTGCAAAAATTTACAAGTTGATGCAAAAAGCCGCAGAAGAGAAATGTCAACAAACAAAAAATATTAAAGCGTAGGTATACCTATATACACATAAATATATCTATGAATGAGGGAAAAACAAATTATTCCGCATTGAGGTCTTCGATTGCATAACAGGAAACCAGCCAAAGGCACCGCAAAATTGAGGAAATGGCAATCCCAAGTGAAAACTGAAGAGTCTTGCTCTTGGTTTTTTGGTTTTCGTGTTGCCTTTTGGTTTTTTAAGTTTTTTAGTTTTCGTTTTTGGCTGGGAGGTGTGGGTGTGGGTGCACTGAGGTGAGGCCTCCTTTTTTGGGGCTGTATCTCTCAGATATGTGTGTGCAGCGAAATGTGCAATGTGTGTTTTAGGTTTTTTTTTTTATTGTTTTTTAACACCTTTACGTGCGTGGCTGGTGTGGCCCCAAAATGCAATTGCGAAAGTGAATTGTGAGTGAGTTACGAACATCATCGGCAAGTGAAGTGGAAGTGAATGGATCCACTCCACTTTAAACTACTCTACTCTACTCTACTCTACTGATGAGGTTTTAATTTTTTTATATTCGGTGGAGATTTTGTGCAGACAAAAGACTTGAGCGACAAACCTGATGATTAAAGTTAAAAAATCCCATCTGTGGTTGGTTTTGAGTGTTGTTTTTTGGGGTTGTTGTTGTGTGTTGTGGCGGGTGCGGGGGGGAATAGAGAAAATTGCATATTGTCAATCATGGTTTTGGTTTTGTTTTTCGGTTTTTGCATTCACATTTCTGTTATTTTTTTGACAGGCGAAAGAAAAACGATTTTTGTGGTTTTTGTTTCGAGTGTCATACACACACACACACACACATTAAGGAGGAAAAGTACACAAAATCAAGCAAAGACAAAAAGTTAATGAGATTTTATCGACTTGAGGTAAAAACCTAACACATTCGACTTAAAGGTAAATAATACTCAAAAGGGAAAGCTTTTGGCCAAGGGTCACCCTGCGAAGGCCAAGACAGGGCTATTGACGGATTGAGCAACTGATTGATTGATGGACTGGCTACCAAGTCCAATGAGTTATTAGAAAGGTCATGCATTTGGCTCCATAAATCATAGCCAAGTCATTGACTCGTTTTAATGCATTTATAAATGCAAAACAAATTATAAGCAATTAGGAAAATCAAGATGGAAATTATTCATATTTATTTGGCTATAAAAACGCAATTAAAAAGAATTTTATGGGTCTAATTGAAGGTTTATACTTTAATTGCAATATAAAAGATTTAAATTTGAAGTGTAAACTATATTTCTAATAGCTAATTTTTTAAGCTCTCGCTTTGAGCCTGTTAGATAACTGTTTGCTTTCACTGTACCCTAAAAGAGGCACAAAAAATAAAATAAAATAATAAATATACTATATAAACTAGGTAGGGGAAACCCTCGCGTGAATGGTACCACACAAATCATTTTATGGCTGATGCGGATGCTGACTGCTGAATGCCAAATGAAAAAATGTAAAGTGCACTTTATGCAAATTTTTATTTAACCCACACACACACAGACCCACCCAGAGATCTATAATAATTTTTTATATATAGGGGAAAACAAGTTGAACAAGTCAAAGTCTATATAGGTACTGTATTTGTTTAGGTTTTGCGTCTTGCGTTATTAGCGGTGTCGTGACTGGAGCATTAGAGCTCTCCGAGCTCGGATTGAGGTGGTTTTCTATTTGTCCAACCATATCGGATACACCGATCCATTCACACCTCGCCGAGAATTGCTCGGCGGAGCCCCGGGATGTGAGTGTGTCTTGTATCTGGTATCTTGCAGATACACAAGTACGAGGGAAATGTCAACCCGCAGACTGGCATCAAATTGTCAAAGCCGCTCACGTTGCATGCGATTCCCTGGGCACCTTCGCCCGACAGACAATAATAATAATTTTTAAAATTGCACATTAATGGCGGCGGATTCGCTTGGGAGGGGGAGAGATTGCAAATTGCAAATTGTAAATTGCTTATGCATGCGATGCAGACTGATTTTTTAGTGGAAATGCAGCTCACGTTTGCAGCTGCGTGCAGAGAAAAGGCCGCATTGCGCATACGCTCCGTGGTACGCAAGCGGATGCAATAAGTCACAGACTGACCCTGGCATTTTCTAACCCACTTGGCTGCTGGCCCATCAAACGCTGAGAGCGGGTCAGCTAAACAAATCAATAAGAAACTCTTGGGTTTGAAATAGTCTGTAAATAACGTTGGATTTCATTGTGAAAATATAGGTTTTTCCACTAGTAATGAATCAAAACTTAAGAATTGGTATCCTTTTTGAAGAGTTAAACCTGATTAAAGGCATAGCTTTCTTGGTTACTTTTTTGTTGCTGTTCTATTTTTCCTATTTTTCCGCCCTATCCCAAAGTGGCGCAACTAATTGCCTCTTAAAAGCAATAATTTAGCCGTAATTAGCTCCGTCAATTGTCACACACAAAGAGGGGGTTTGGCTAGAAGTAGTCTCAAGGGAATCGAGTCTTCACTGTACTCACCGGTGGCGGCTCGCTGGCGGTACTGTAGACCTCGCTAGCCGCATAGTCGGGCTTCAGTTGAACGGTAGTCATCGAGACGGTATCCTTCTCGGTCATCTATAGCACTACAAGATATTGGGGAACAACAATCAGTTAACTGATATCAAACTCCAATGAAGTATCCAGCAGAGGATAACTGATATCTGACAGTTCGTAATTGTCAATTGTTCATTTCGGCATGGCACACTTTCTTTTCTATATTTTTTTTTAGTCACTTTTCACTTGCTTTATTTTTTTGGGGCGATTTGAATTTGCTCTTCACTTACGTAGAGGATTTTTCCAAAATTCGTTACAGAGTAAAAGGAATTTTTTACGTATATTTTTTTTCAGCGATTTCTGTTGGTTGGTTGAAAAAGTTGCCTGACCAACTTTTCAGAAGGGGGATTTTTTGGCCTTCGGAAACTTTGGAATACTACGACTGTATTGCACGACTGCCACTCGCCGTCTGAAGCCACAAACGCGTTTCGTTTCAGATTTGTCTACCAGATTTAAAACTTTTTTCATAGCCTCCGCTGACGTCGACAGAGGCAGAGGCGGTGGCAGAGGCAGCGACTGCGGCAGAGGCTGCAGCAGAGTGGGCACTCTCATATACACACAACAAACAACAAAAACAAGAGGCTCAGACAGCTGCACGATCAACACGAAGCGAAAATACGAACGACGAACGAACGAAAAACAAAAGTTAAACTAAAAAAAAAAATTATAAAAATAAAAAACAACAGCAACAATACACTAAAGTCTGCTGGCTGGCTTACAAATACATTTGTGCTATATTCATACGAGTTCGCTTACCGGAACAGTAATAACTCACTAAACAAAAAACCTTGACTTGCTTAAGAAGGGTTTTTAGAAATGAAATAGTAAATACAAGCTTTTAAATATTTTAAAAAAATTTTAAATAAGCTGAGAAACTCATTATATTTAAATATAAGAAACATTTTAAGAAAATAGAAAAACTTAGTACCCTTCTGTCTTCGAAGTTAACTTTGAAAGAATCATTCGAAGCTCTTCTAAATATAACTATGAATAACGGAAATAATAACGAAATAAATTTTTTGTTTAACAAAGAGCACTTAAAAATCTAAAACGAATAGTGCCCTATAAAATTGTATATTTTTAAATATTTCAGTTTAATAAAATTCAAAATCCCTCTTATCGTGTAACCACCGTACTTATGGAGGCTGAGCTCAGGTATTGAAAAAGCTTTCGGCCATTGTGGACTCACCGAAGCTGCTACACACACGTGATTGTGCGTTGACGCTTGGCAATTAGCCGAACGCGAATTAAATTGGATTTATAAATAAAATTATATTAAATGATTTAATGGCTTGTGTACACAACTATTTTTAGAGCCTTTGTTGTGTGCGAATCAGCAGTTGTTTTTGCCGACACAATTCGCTAGGCATCGCCTCAATTAGATGCAGCTAATGTGATTTGGAGGCAGGAACTGGTAAATTATGTACAAGTGTCTCTGGCGATATGCCCCACAGCTGGTGGTAGGGTATATATGTGGGATACAAGAAAAAAAGCCCCCGCGACACACTAAAAATTAAAGGTACTCCACCACCGGCACACACACACACACACTCGCCCAGCACCTCGTTCGCACACATAAATTAACAGGCAAAGCAAACCCCGTATAACTCGCTCCCCGGCTCAAAAGTTGTTGTAGCGGCGACTGCAACTCGTCGGCGGCAGTTGTTGTTGCACCACCACTCGAAGTTGCTTACGAAAAAACAGAAACAAAAAACATTAAGTTTTTGTATGCTTTTCGTATTATTTTTTTATATTTTTTGCTGAATTTTTCCATTGTGATTGTACCTGCACTTGCCAGTGCTACTACACACAGTTGCAGATACTAGACTATATACTACCACCATTTATGCTATATAGTCGGCGTTCATCTTGATTGCTGGAACAGCTGCGCCGCCTGCTGTTTGCTTAGATTACCCACAATTTTAGATGAATCAATTCTTGGAATAGCTCTTAAAATATATGTACAAGAAGGCTGATCTTAATTTAATAATAAAAGTCTTTGATTTTGGTACATGAAACAGGCTACCTAAAGGCCATTTCTGTTAAGAAAAAATTACTTGAATAATATAATTAAATCAAAAACATGCATTTAGAGCAATTAGGTACTCGACAGTAACCTGTTTTCTTACCACCTTTCATGGCAATTGAAATCATTACAAGTCTGGATTTTGATTGATAATGATTTTGCTGATTTGTTTAGAAATTATACGGACATTGCTCATACGCCCTGTTGCTGTGCATTTACCAACCAGTTTTCCTCCCTCTCTTCGATTTTGTTTTGATTTTGCTTCTTTCTCCCCAGCTCGGCTTTGTATCATGCTAGATGCTCGTCTATTATCTATTTTTTTGGTGACCCAACATGGAAGACCCCGCCTCGACCGTTACGTAATAACGTGGAGATCTGTTTTTTGACTCTCTTCGTTAATTGCATAATTCCAAGGGTTTATGATTAAAATGTCACAAGCCAACGGACCAACAAAATAAAAACAGAGTTGCGAGTTGGTCAAACTCAAGTGATTAGTTAATAACGAACCAAAAAAAAAGAGTGGCTTTCTTTGTGTGTTTTCCGTTTATGCAACTCGAAAGTGGAGATGGGGCAGCATCCCTCTAATTGCGATCATCCCACAGCTAATCCCAGGGCTTTTATTTACATTTTCTTTTCTTTGTTGCTACCGCATTATTAATTACTGTCTTTTTTTGTGGGTCCCCTAATTTGCATGGCACAATGAGCAAACAAAATTCACTTCTCATTGCATCATTCAATTGAAAATATGGTCTGGAGGTAAGTAGGGTTGGATAAGTAGGTAACTCGGCTGGGTCTCAATTATGTAGATAACTTTCTTAAAAAATTAAAATTGGCAGGCTGTCTATAAAACTGTAAACAACTGGATTTACCCATCTATATAGTTCCAGGTTCTTGATTTTAATAATGACCTGCCCTAAGTTGTTTTGATAGATACAAACTCATTTCATATTCAATTGGCTGGGGCTATGAGGAGTGCCTGACCTTTTCTTGTGACCGAACAGTAAAGCTTATGTATTACAAAAACATATATAAAAACTATAGAAATGTTTAACTTTTTATGAATTTTTTAGGGTTAATTTCTCGTATGAGTTTGTAAGAATTATTTTGAAAAAATTTATATATATATATTTCATTAGCCTTTATAATAAATGTCAAGCATAGCTGATTTATTGCTCAGTTCGTGAAAAAAATAATACAGATTGTGACTGGAATAAATAACTTTTTTCTATAAATTTTTATTAAAACAAAAAACAGAGAGGAATATTTTAAAAAATTCAATTTTAAAGCAAATTTAACAAGCTTTGATAAGGCGTGATTTTGTTATATGTGCTTTCCAAATTCAAGTTCCTAAGTAAATAATACACTTGTTTCAATTATAGGTAACATTTCTAGCATTAAATTCAATTTCTTTGGAAAGAGATAAGGCATTAAGAATCATTTTTAAAGCCACATCACTACGTTTAAAAATTAAAAAGAAATAATAAAAACTAAAGCTGATAACATTGAGGTGTCAACAACAAAAAAACCCGACTTTGTATATACTTTTAATATTATTTTAATTGATAAGATCTCTCCCTAATCCCTAAACATAGATAATAGAAAATATAATATTTTTACAGATTAATTAAAAGAAAATATTCCAAGTAAGTCTGAGGGTGTATACTGTAGTCCGATATCTGTCTAATACCCTAAAGGGTCTGGTCTGTTTTCTCGCAAGTTTTACGATCTGGGTTTTTTCGACGACTATAAACATCATTACTGAAGCTCAGCTAAATGAGAAAAAAGCGTCGAAAGATGCGCTCAGCTTGACTCGCAAATTGGCACCGGCACCCGGCTTTGGATTCGGACTCGGCTCCGTCTCCGGCTGGAACTACTGCGACTTTATTGGGGACGGGACAGGACGGGACGGGATGAACGGGTTCCGGGGTACCGGATCGGAGGTACCAAGCGGCGAGGTGGCACCGTCTTAGGCCTGGGAATTGTGTAAAGTGGATATATACAGCGAGATATACCGAGAGAAGCACATAAAACACACAAACTGAAAACGAGAAAAATGAATGAGAAAAGCAAATTCAATGCAAGTATCGGACGGGTACATGCGAGTATCTCAGAAATACAATGCGCCAGTGCCTAATAACTGAACACAAGTTGATTTTGAGGCTCTATGGCTAAAATAAAAAATCAAAACAAATCACAAAAAGCTCATAAATAATAGCCACAAAAAACGAACACAGCGGCGACGGCCACAAAAGTTTTCGGTCGTTAGCGCAGTTCGCACTGTTCGCCATTTTGGCTTGGCTAAAATTAGCTAATAACGATATAAAAAAAATAGTAAACAACCCAACCAAAATAAACCGAAAAAGTTACGAATATATGAAAGGCAAAAGAAAAAGAAAAACATGCTTGGGGGCTATAGATTTTAATGGACTTTGTTGTGGGCATAAAGTGATGTTACAGGAGATATTACCACTTAGTCTTAAAGAGTTTGGGAGTAAAAAATAATTTAAGTTTAAGTATAAATACAAATTTGAT
>JAEIIL010013697.1:0-26342 GCA_018905715.1 Drosophila lini | reverse complement strand
TTGCTTGAAACCAATTTTTAAATTTTAAAAGTTATTAAAGCTTTGTAGATTTAGATTTTATTTATTGAAAAATGATTCATTCTCTTCAAGTTCTAATTACTTAAAGTTAACTATTTAATAACTAAATTTCCCAAATTCCCAATAAGCACTGTTGTGTACCGTTATCAACCCTGGGTAATTCGAATTGCCAACGAGTTGACTGGTTAATTCTGTTTGTTTTCCACGGCGCCTGTTTAAGTAACCCCTTTGGCAGGAGTCTGGTGGCACACTTACGCCCTAAACAGCGACATAATTACCAGGGCACTTCACACAGTTAATTGCCAGGCCTGTTGGTGGGTCTAGTCTAGGAGGAGAGAGTTCCTCATATATTCCATACAGACACCCCCATACCATACCATACCAAAGGGTTCAGTTCCCGCTTTATTGTTTCCATTTGGCTGCCAGCGGGCTGAGTCGCCTCCATATGAACGGATGGTTCGTGTTTTTGTTGATTTTAGCAACTTTATTGACGTTTAACACGTCGAGTGGTCGCAAGGGGTGCTGCTGCTGGTTCATAAATGAGTTAACAACAGATGTTTACATCATTTGTATTGTGTTCATAAATGTTGCAGAGCCTGGAGGATGATTTTAAATGAAGCTGGAAATGAATTTGTAAACTAATAAAAGGAATGTCAAGCCATTTTTCCCTGTGTACCGAATTTAATCTTAGCCAAACTTGTTTGTCTTTCTATCTACCTTTGATCGGCAGAACAAGAATCGCTCGTTCTCACGTTGCCTTTTGGCCAAGGCAAAGCAATTAAAATAAACCAATAATCGATTGCATTTAGCAGACCTAGCCCAGCCGAAACGTGCATTTAATTGACGCTGGTAGCAGATTATATAAAATTATATTTTAAATCAAACAACCATTGCAGCCGAAAAAAAATATACAACCCGCTGCCGCCAAACAATTTAAGCCACCCACTCGAAGCGAAGGACGTGGCGGTTGCAACTGCGGCGCCAGGGGCCAGATTATAACGATCTCTCAGTCTCCGGTCTCCGCCAGAAAAGCTCAGCAAATCTCAAAAAAGTCTGGCAGACAGCCAGGAAAATAGAAACAATGCCAGTTCGTCGATCGAAACTGTGCGACAGTCCGAACATAACCCGAGGGCGACTCAGAGTTAAATGAAATTGAAATGGCCACACAATTATATTTTTTGAAACGTTTTTCCAACGATTTTTCCATCGATTTTCAAGAATGGTATTGGGCCTTAACTGCGATCGATTTGCGCCGATAGGAAGTGGCTTGCAGTTCCGAACTTCCTTAACCCAAAACTGAAACTGCGGCAATATGATTTGTCGCCCATTCATTGGATTACGATGATGATGATGATGATGCAACACAAGCTGGCCCAAAACAATGGCCACTGAGCACGTGCAGACCTTGCCATAATTTACAAATCCACTAACGTTGAAGCCAGCTAGGAGGTAGAGTCTTTAGGATTTTTAGAGTAGGCCAGAGAATGCCCTTCAAAATACATATTATAAAATTAAACTACAGTTTGATCCTATTTTTAAAATGTTTATTTGAACTTCAGTTAGCTCTATGTTTACCTTATTTCATTCTATGTTTTATCATATTTTTTATTTATTGTTTAAGAGCTGTATTTACCCTTATTTTTAAAGAGTATTAAGTAGTATCCAAACCAGTAGATGGACAAGCATCGCTTTTGGTAATTTCGTGAACGCTTTTCCTATCTTCAACTCGTTTGCAGCATCTTGCATTATTATTGCGATTATTATTATTATTATTATTTTGATGGGGTCTCCTTTGCGGCTTTGTCTGGTCAAAAGCAGCATTTGCATCTGCATCTTGCCCGGAATGGCTCTGGGGTTGGGTGTCAGAGTTCAATCAAATGAATGGCACCCACAACGTTTAATGTCTTTGATGGTTTTATTAGTCGATTGCCGCCGACAGATCCGAGATCCCCCGAGCAGCTCCACTGACTCATTAGCCATTGTTGTGATGAAGTTGTTGGCGCGCTTTTGGCCAGCCGGCTGTGATTTCCCCGGCTGATTACCGAGATCTGCATTGCAACTTTGTTTTTATTGCATTTACTTACTATGCAATTTGCGGCCGTCCGCAAAAAGTTCAAGGTTCCGAAATTAAAAAGTAGCCCAGCGAGACAATTGCATTTATCGTTGGATGATGGAACCCATAGCCTCCAAGGCTGCCACGCATCCTGGGGCATTTTGCATTTTTATTTGAATTTCTGTGGGGCGGGTGGATGTGATATAGAATGTGGGTTGAGGTCAAAGTGGGGATATAATCATTAGGTTTATGGTTAGAACTTTTTATAAAAAATTATTTTTTTTTCGTTGTATTATTTTTTTATAAAAGAACTTGACTACTAGGAGAAAAATATCTAATTAAAGATTGCACTTTTGGGAAAATACTAGGAGACCTTTCCGACCCTATCAGGTATATATATTCTTGATCAGCATCAACAGCCGACTCAACTAGTACAAAATTTCCAACCACATTTTCACGAACAAAATTTCGTAAAAAGTATTAACCATGCCATCCAGGAAGAGAGTCTCTATTCTAGTAAAACATGCAAAGAAACCAAAAAAATAACATAAAATAAAAAAATTAAAATAAATAAAAAAATAAAAAATACGTATTTAGGTAGTGAAATTAGTAAATTAATCATAAATAACGAAAAATTCAGCTAATAACCAAATAAATGAAATGAAATGAAAGCGATGTGTTTTTTTTTAGTTCGAACAGCTTTGGCTGGGGAAAACTACAAAGGTTTATAGAAAAAGAAACCACATATAGTGCAGCTTCGGTTCTACTTATAAATCCTGCTTAGCTGCAGTTTCTCCAAAGACCAACCCTTCTTCGTATAACTATTCACTTCCGAAATATCCTACGAACAGGTGTGAGGTAGGTGGCCTGAATCACAGACGCGTGGCCGACTTGCGCCTGCGCCTACGGATCGGGTATATAGTAAATATATATATATGTATAAATATAACAACCACTTGGGTGACACCTTTTCGACCAATGCATCTGCACAATTACCAGCGGGGCCAAGGTATCAGATTTCTGGGGAAGGCAGCAGGCAAAAGGCGCTGAGCCACCAGCAGAAACTGAAACTGAGGACACGAAACTCCTTTCTTTTATGCGCCACTGACAAACGGCACATTGCACATGTCCATGCCCATGTCCGTGTCCGTGTCCGTGTCCGTGTCCATGTCCTGAGTCCATGGCTGCAACTTGCCAGACAGGGACACGATGCTGCACAGCTACAATCACAATCACCATCCCAATCAGTCACCCCCATCAGAAAGGCAGCAGCCTCTGAAACAAAAGGCGTGTGTGTGGATGCGTGCGGGCTAGAGATGGGAGCGTGTAAATAATAAGAAATATATAGGTAATAGAATTTATATATCATAAACATAATAATACATATAAATATTTCTAAAATGTATTTTATTTATTGCACTTTTAAAACCCTTTGTAATTTATTTTTCTAGTCTTTGTATATATTTTTAAAAATATTCTTTATTTGATGAAGACTTTATTATTATACACCCGCTTAAGCGGTCTAATATTATAATTTAAAAGCAACATTTCAATTCATAAATTTACAAATTAAAATAATAATTAAGTTGTATTCTTTTAAAAATCCTTTCTTCAAGCAACTGTCGATGTGTCATCCCTAGCTCGTTCCCTGTCTTAGGTGCGGGTGTTTCGCCTTGGACCCGGTATTGATTTCATGTTGACGCTGCAATATTTCTCTTAATGAAAACAAACAATGGGATGCTGATGCTGAGCCTGAGGTTGAGGATGAGGCCACTGGCGAGAATGCAGGCAGCTGGCTCGCAGGCAGGAGGTTCGATGCTGGGAAGGTTGGAGGGCTGGCAGGCTTACAAAGTGCGTGTTATTAATATTATTGGCCCACAGCCTGCTCCCGGCTATTGGCCACACAGCGAGCAGGGGCAAGGAAGTTGGCCAGTTGGCCACTTGGCTGGGCAAACCTGGCCGAGATGTGGGCTGCCAGATAATCGAAGCAGCGAGCAGGTCGTGCCAAATTCCACACGACGGAAGACACGGACATCGGAGATGGAGCCGGAGCCGGGGCCAATTTAAAACCAATTTAAAGTTTAATGAATTCATAAAGAAATCAGTGACTACACTTTCAAAACATAATCTGCCGACATTCCGCCTTCTCCTCATGGCGTGCCAAATCTCATAATCAGTCAATAACTTTTGCCGCCTTCAAGCACGTGGCCCAGCACTGGACAAAAAAATGTACTAGTTCTTTTACAGATAGGAAGATACGTTGAAATTAAAATTTAGAATCTGGATCATAAGTTATTACCTATGAAAAATAGTAAGTCAACAATTTAATTTCACTTGGAAAATGTAATTTAAAAAAAAATTTATGTATTTTATGTTTAAAAAATATTTAGAAAAATTTTGCTAACATCTTTCGTTATGTTTTGTGTTTAAAGTTTAATAAAAATATGAAATATATAGTATAAATTATAGTACAGCATCTATAAAATCTTATTTAAAGTAAGCACTTAATAGTTTAAAAAGGAACGCCTAAGGAAATTTAACCCTTTCTCTCATAAAAGGTATTCTTTTCAGTGTCAAGTCCTCCGACATTGCACCAAACTTGGATTTCCACTTGGCCGTATTTTATGGGCAATCGAAGTGAAATCAATGGCATTGCCTGCATGCCATTAACACGAAAGTCGCCTCGATTGCGAAATCGCTTGAGGCCATCGCAGGGAGAACGGAGATTGGGGCTCCAGAGAATCCCAGGAAGACGAGACCCAGTCCCAGTCCCGGTCTCAGTCCCAGTCTTTGATTCGTTAAACAAATTTTATTATTGAGCAGATTTCCGAAGCATGACAGTTATTAATTGCAAATATCGCTTAATTCATCGCTTCAAAACGACAACACATCGCATAGTTCGGGCCAATCCTCCAAACAACCTGTAATCACGACACGATTCATGGCCAGGATCATGGCCAGGGGAGGGCTCCGCTTCGCCCCATTCCCATCTGATCCGATCCGGATCCAGGCTGTGCCCGAGCCCAAGCCAGTGCAGTGATTTCCCCAGCATGGATGAGGATGTAGATGTGGAGGAGCCCGGCCTGTAATTTACATGGTTGCATTCCATTGACACTGATCATCAGTTAATTTGTTTCTTTATAGCCCGTATGGCTAAAAGTGAATGCGAGTCGTTTGTTTTCGGCAGTGGGACACCTCTTATCCGATCCCGATCGGGACGCGAAGAAGTGAAGGTAAAAAAGTCCAGCCCGGCCTGATTGAAAGATGGCAATGAGTTATGGCCCCAAAATCGGTTCATAAAAATTGCCAAAGCCCCGAAGAAAACCTAAAAACAAACAAACTGAAAACTGCCTATTAATACTAATTGGACTGTCACAATCAATTTGGCAGCCTAAATGCTAGCTCCACTTACATACATATATCCACAGCCACCCACCGCATGATCGAATCATTAGTGAAAGGTTTTAGGGCACTTGATCGATCGCCCAGCTCGTTAGAGCCCCCAATAAATGCACTTAGCGAACGAAAACAAGACAAATATTTCCACAGACCGCGAAACAAACCGAAGAAACCCTGGCAAAAAAGATTGATTGTGTTGACTGATGGTGTGGCGGATCGTTCGCTGCAATTGGCAAATTTGACTGCTGATGCTGGCGATATTTTCTCCTCAGATTTTTAGGCAACGGTGGCAACTGCAACCTCCGACTGGCAGATATCGTGATGGCCCCGTTTTATTGATGGATTAAGGGCGATTACGCGATCGTTGTCAGATGGCAGTTAGCATAGACAAAGTGGCTGAAGGGCTCTCCGAGTCGTTGTTTGCTGAAGACCATAACGAGGGGCAAAAAACAAAGCAGCGATCCGAAGAGGACTCTCCGGGGGAATGTTGCGCAATCGATAATCATGACATCGATGGGGGCTCTGGGGTTCGGGGATTGAGCTGTCATGTCAGACGGCAGTTAATCAATGCGGCCCAGCGGAAAATACATAATCAAATTAACTGCCAGAAGAGAAGTCCGAGTCAGGACAATGTTGCCAATGTAGGCCACAAAACGGAACGAGCAATGCGATTGTTGTCTAGCAATCTCTTTGGCTAGAAAAGAGGGTATGGAGGGTATGATGAGCGAGGATTATGACAAGGGTATATAGGGTTATTAATGAGGTTTTTTATTTTTTTAAGTATTACAAAGAAGCAAGAACTTAAGGTTGACTCTTGGCACTTAAAGCTTATTAAAGTCAAGCGATAATTCTCAATAGGATCTAGTTTTGAATTGAGAAAATATCCCCCTGCAATCACTATGTATTTCTGGAGAACTAGCTGCTAACTATACGTTCTCGGATACCCTTTTTCCTGGCTGTTTGTTGCTTAATATTCTAACGACATCCAGTAATTTTTTTGTATTAATTTATTTATTAATTTTAACTTCGATCCCTAGTACTAAGAACCATCTATTCGAATCCCTAATCCCTGACAATTGACTCGTTTTAGCGCTCAGCTTGGGGCGGCAAGTGATTTGATTGCTGGCCATTGCCCGGGGTCGGGTTGCGGATCGGATTCGGGCTCAGACTGGACCTGGGACTGGGATTGAACCTCCTCCTCCTCCTCCTCCTCCGAGGGGATCCATTCGGGGGCTGACTCAGTTCAAACAAGTTGCTGGCGGGAGTTATGAAATAATGCATTATAATTTGCCAGTCAATTGGCCGGACGGGGAGATGCACCTTGTGGTATGAGCATGTTTGTTTCTGCCCCCAAAACTCCACCCCCTCCGCGTGGAGGCATTTGGGCTGCCTCTTTGTTTTGCATAATTGTGGGAAACAACCGGCGGGTTTTGCGCATTTTTGGCTGGACTTGCTAAGTAGGCTAAGGTTCGTTATGGCATGCCTGGCCACTGACTCAGTCGGTTCTCCCTGCCCGGCTTCACGTTGCCTTCTGGTATTTGATAAATTGTTCGCCTGCTATCGAGGGCTATCGGGAATGGCGAAGTGCAGGCACCGTATCGAAGGCGATCGGAGGTGAATCGCAGTGATTAATACGGAGTCCCAGAACGAAGATGACCGATGCCCTGGGGGAATCCTGTTCCCCCATGCACTTGGCGCCTGGTGCACGGCAATAAAAGTGATCTAAGTAATTGATTTAAAGGTATATTTTGCTGAATTTAAATAGGAAATAGAAGGGAGAGAGTTTTTATAAATATATTTAGTAAATAATTCTTTTCTGTTTGTTGAGAAAAAGTATAAATTTGCAGGACTTATTTAAACATAAAAATTTATATATTTTAATCTAAAGGCAGTCAATTTTTTCTCTGTGCCTTGCTGTCCTGTTTCCCGGCTTGCCTTCTCCACTCATCAGCACACACCCAGTTCTGTCGCCTGGATATGATCCCCTCTCGCGCTCCTTGTGGACCCGATCCTCATTAGCCTTGCGCGCCTTGCACTGTCGCTCGCTAATCAATTGTCGCCGTATTAAGGTCGCACTGGCACTGCCTTTTTTTAGTTGCTATCAGCGCTGCCATGCCATTTTGGCGCTTCATTTAAATCATAAAACAAAGTGCGAGAGAATGCGAGACGATCTTACATCAGCGACTGTGTAATGCCCTGCACTTAAGGAAATATATTTTTAAAATCCATCTCCTTTTGTTTATATGAAAGGATATCAATTGGAAAAATAAACCATACTTATTTATATTCTTGCTCTCATTTTATATTAATCTAACTAATTTATTCTTATTTAATAGTGGTTTTTCATTGCTGATCTTTGATTTTCTTATCATTAAATGATTCCATCTTAAACTTGTACAACGAAAGGGCTAACTAACCTTTCTTTTCTAGCTCATATTTTAATTACAGAATCTTTACATATTATATAATTATAAAAGCTATGCAATTATGTTTCCCGAATTTTATAAAAATGTTAAATTCCCCATTTCGAAATCACCCAATCAGGTGCTCTACACCGATTCCGAACAGATCCATTCAAGCGGATGGCAGCTTGCATTTTTGGTTTGCTTTTGCTTTTGCTTTGCTTTTGCTAAATGTGACACTGAGGCTACTGTTCGTAATGGTGTTGGCATTAAAATGGATTACACACCGAAAGCGGCTGCCTGAAATTAACCAGCGTATCTCAACTGAACCGAGCTGAGCTGAGCTTTCGCCCGGCAACTGGCCCACTCCCCAATTGGCACCTGTGTTTTCGAGTCCCTGGCCGGAGTTGGAGCCTGAGCTGGAGCTGGAGCCGCCAGTGGTGACTGGACTGGGACTGAGACTGGGACTGGTTTCACGGAACACTATATAGATATGTATTAAGCGGGGCTGGCATATGGAAAAAGGTGTTCCTTGTTGGTGCGTCTCTGTCCGCGTCTGGGGGCTTTAGTGCAAAGCGGCATTTATTCACGGCATTTCGATTTCAATTACGATACAAATTGTCATTAATGTTGGAAAGTTGTTTTCGCAATCGCCCCGGGCGGAAGATAGCGCCTAGCCATGATTTTGATGGAGTGGATACGCTTAGAATACGACCAGATCGGCGGCTATAAACTGAACCTGTGTGTGTCACATTTGATTGACTTTGGGAGCAATCGCTTTCGCAGTTCGGGTTCATAAAGCAAAGTTCTCGGATACCCAGCCCCCTGCGAGAGTGGCCATTAAATGCTCATAAACCACAATTATAATTTCCATATCTGTTCCGTTGCGCTTGTGCACCCAAAAACCACACCTCAGATTTACTTGACTTGCCACACGAAATATGTGTGTGTCGCTGGGCGAGTGTGTGCCAAGAATTCTTACTCATAAATAAAACATTTTTTAATTTCCCATAATTTTCGACCCGCCGCGAAATTCTCGTGCGGGGAGTGTGTCCATTCGAACGATATATAGAACGATCGATGATGATGAAACCCCGGATCCCCCAACCTCGACTTGAAATTAAAGCGGCACTGTGGGAAAATATTTTTAAAAATGCTTAAAATATGCCAATTTAAGTCTAGTTTTTTACTAAGAATTTTGAACATTATTATAAAATGTATTTATTATTTTCTATTAACGCAGGCTTTAAGCTTTTGATAATCAGTAAATTCTTTAAAGCAAGTTTTCATTTGAATTTATTATAAGCTAAAAGTTTTCTAGTATTATAAAATATGAAATATAATCAAAAGATTCAGTTATAGGATTTCTTAATAAATTATTTAATTTTCTAAATTTGTTGTAATCCTCGTTTTTTACTGTGCAAGCCAAGCTCGACTAACCTGCGACGATGTCTTGAGGCCAACCCAGAAGAACTTCCGCGACGAACGGCAAACACGGGTCACCGTTATGCCTCAGTGCCACCGCCGCCTTGTGTGCGTTCCGATCGGTTCGGAACGATCCTACCATATGCATATATACACCACCATCTCTACATAACATGATCGTACTACACCTTGAGTCAACGAATCGAACGGACAGCGCCTTAAAATTTTATTTGGATTTGGGGGCTGCGCTGTCAACGTTTCAGCATTGCGTACTTGTTAAAATATGTTTTCGATGATCGCACACGCGTGCACTGAGCGGAAAGAGGGGTAACATGTGGGTGGATAAATAAACCCAGTTAAAGAAGTTAAAAAAATGGTTCATAGAATTTTCCAATATTTTTATAGGCTTTGTAAAGGCTTATCTTGTTTATTAAAATCTTGAATCTTTTAAAATGAAAACATAATTACATTTATTACAAATTCAAATAAAATGATATACCAGCCAAGTATTTGAATTAAAAAATTAACTTTTTAATATTAAAAGTAAAGAATTATACATTATTAACTCATTTTAGATTAATCGTCAAACTTCAAATTTCTCGTTGAATTAAATATTAAACATTGTGTAAATTCCTATTAAAAACCCCTGAGAATTTCCCTCTTGGCTTTTCTTGAATAAATTTAAAATACCTACTCATTTTTTCTTACAGTGCCCTCACACATTTGTTTGTTCGCCGATTGTAGCAATGTTTTCCTTTATTTTTTGTGTTCATTTGGAAAGCGTTGCCCAGAAGATGACAGCGGCGACTTGGAGGTGGACTTGGATCGGCGATCGGTGCGTTATTGAAGCGAAACAAGTGTTTAGTCACCCAAACAGAGCGTCGCAGGTAAAATGGGTGCTCCTGCGACTGCTTCGCATCCCCATTCCCCGCCAGAGCTCCTCCTTGAGCCCGAGCCAAGTTGGTGGAGCGCACCCCAAAGCTGTCATCCGACAGAGCGGCGTGCCTTATTTGGTTAGGCTTCATTGAAGGTGCACCTTTGTTACGCTCAGTGAGCGATCTGTGTGCCGTCTCCCAAGAGGTAACCCATCCCCCCAACCACACTTATGTCCACTTGGCCGGAGATCGAGATCCCCCTCCCGCCTGAATCATCGCCAACGGAATGAAGTTCTACATGTCTCTGGCAGTAGCATGTGCCTGCCTGGTCAGCCTTGTTTAGGAGGGCGGCTACGAAGTCGAGCTTGCTTTCCGGGAATTAGGGACATTATTAATGTTTGTCGAGTTTCCGGTCTTCGAATGGGAGACCACCGGACGAGGAATCTTGTATGCAAATGGGTATAATTAACTGGATTTAATTGGGCTAGAAAGTTGAGTTTGAAAATCAATAATTGAGAGTTAAACCGGATGAAAGTAACATAATTACATACACATTTTAATTTTAAGTGAAGCTTTAAAATCTGAATCTTGATTATATTTAAAGCTATATATTGTTTAGTAATTTAAACTTATTAAGTAGATATAAAACAGTTGTTACTTAGATCTTTTTGAATAAGAAATAAATGTATAAACGAAAAGCTTAAACATAAAAACTTAAATTAGGAATACTCACAAACAACAACTTAAAAATTCTAATAAAATAAATTACTTTTATAAATATTTAAAAAATTTTAAAATACCATTAATTTTATAAAATATATTGCACGAATCCTTCACACAAAATAAGTGTATCCCCGAATAATTTGTCATTTCGAAAACACTTTGGTTAATCCAAGTCTATTTTTGGGCCTTGGAAAATGTAAAAGAATAAGGGATCACCCGCAAGATCAATGATCTGCTATGGCTCCAAGATTTACGATCGCATTTCATAATATATGTCACATTCTCGAAGCCAAAGCCGTTTCCCTCTACCTCCTCCATATAATTACCCAAGACCCAGGCAGCAGCTTCCCCAAAAATCGAATTCAATTGCAAAACGATCGGCAGCTGGCCACCCCGCTCGTCCATATCTATCGGATCGATCGGTCTAAGCGCATCTCCGCCGTAAACCTTATGACATTTTTATGTTAATGCAACTTTGACTCTCGGGTTGTCTGGATATTTCCTACCGAACGGAGCGGCGCCCGCCTTGTTTTTATTACCTTCTAAATGTTGCGTTAAGTCCGCCATTAAACGATCGACGCCTGTGCCGTATGTTTACAGATTTGTCGTCATAATTGCTTTTTAATGCCTTATCTATCGGTCCGGTCTATATGTCTACGTGTCCCCTCATATCTTGGCGGAGGCTGTGGCATCATCATTAGGAAAGCCATTTAATTGTCTGGAATGAATTGTTGTCGCAAGCGGAGCTTTTGGAGTGGCACTTGGGGAAAAATAAATAAGAAGGTGTAGTGGAAAAAATTTTATAAAAATATTTAGAGATATTTTTAAATATTTTTTAAATTCTAGCAATTTTGGATGCATTTTAATTATAAAGTTAAGTATATAAAATTATTAAAGATAATTTTTTTGGTTTTTAAATAACAAAATAAAGACTTTTATACATTTCTAGCTTTTATATATTTCCTATTAACTTCCACTTTTTCTCTGTGTAAACAAGCCCATATGTAGTCTCCTTATCAATCTGATCGCCTTGAATTTACGCATTTGATTAGCGGAGAACCTCTGTTTGTTAATTCTGGGTGTGTGGGAAACCATTTACAGAAGCCCAGGGGGTCTCTCCGATCTCAGATATAGTATCAGCGTGATGAGTAATGGTCAAATGTGAGGATCACACAGCTGCCAGCCTGCCAACCCTTTATGCTAATTCCCCTCAAATCCAATCTTAAGCCCCCAAACTTTGGGATTTCTTGTCAAGCCGATGCAATGCGCACATTTTCCTAGCCTTAACGTATCGTGACACCTCTTAACCCCAGCGAGCGCTACCATAAATCACCAAGTATAAAATTCAATCCGCTTAAATTGCTTAATTATTGGCCGGGTCTTGGGCGTTAAATTTACCTACATAAAAATACGTCATTCCGGCTGTGGTAATTCACTCATATTAATTTCAATTACACACGCCGCACAATGCAATTATGCGTCCGGCCAAAGGAGCAGGAGCAGGAGGAGGAAAAGGAGGGAGCCGACGACGGTGGATACTCTGTGACTCTGTGGGGAAAGGAGGCGGTGGCGGCGCACTGTCATGTAAACCGAAAATCTGGCAATTTATGTGATCAGCGGCTGCGATTTCAATCAGCAAAAAAGTCGCGCGCGCGGCGATACCAAGAGTTAAAAAAAAAACACAAAAATTACTCAACACCTTCCACGAGAGAAGTGCACCTAAGAAAATGTGTATATATTCTTTGGCTTAATATAGCCTGAATCAAATAATACAAAATATAATCAAAACTATCCCTAAATTCAGAGCAATATTTGAATATAGTTCTAAACAAACTAATAATAATTTATTTAGTCTTTAATATAGTTCTAAACAAACTAATAATAATTTATTTAGTCTTTAAAAAACCTGATTTCTTTTTAATAGGTATCTATATTTTTATTGTAAAAAATATAATATAAAATATTATAAATATTCTATAATTATTTAAGATTTTTGTAAGCTCTAAAAATGTTATTTTTCAAGTGTGTTTGCTGAGCTGGACGGATCTGTGGCTGCAGGGCGAGTTTCTGGTCGTCGTCTAAGCGCGTTTCAAATTTCTTGTCCCGCGACTTGGCAGCGGGGAAAAAATACAAACAAATATACAAATATATAAGCAACTGCAACGGAAAACGGCAAACGGCAGAAACTTTAATTAAAGAACACCATAAAAGTGTCGCCCGTGCGATCGTAATTATGAATTTAATCTCAATTAAAGCGTTTATCTTGATTTTGCATGTGGCCAAGCCGGGTCCAGCAGCTCAGAGACTTGGATTGGAACTGGGATTGGGATTGGGACTGTGTCTGGGTCTCCATCTCCGGCTCTGGGCAATTTGTTTGCCCAACGGTTGGCCAGTGAATTTATTTGCATTATCCTCCCTGCACGTTTCCACAACTGAAATGGTGGTTCCCATTATCGGAATAGCCGGCGCCCGGCTTTTATTTGCTTGGACATGTGCAAACACCTTTGTTGCACTTAGCAGATAAGCGTTTTTCTAGTTCCATGTGTCGGCGGCGGCTGCCTGGCCAGTTATCAATTGGTCAAAGTTTTTATCTGTATTTCCAAGAGAATTGTGCATTTCAATTTGTCTGTGAATCGATTAACTTGTCGGTGATACGTGATCTTGGTTTTATGGTGTTAAGATCCTCTATGGAGGAACAATAAGTGGTTGTTAATTCAATATAATAATTTTATATAATTTTTAGAAAATATTTCCCATTAATACAAGATATATTTGGGATGGCTTATCATTAAATATTTTATTATAAAAAAACTAAATATAGCCTTTAACTCAATAGTCTCTGTATCAATAGATTGATCCCATCAAAAGTCAAGTTCTTGAGCCTTAAATATTAATATAAATAAATATTATACCTTACCCATAAAATTTCCCCATTTTTACAAACATTTCCCATTAGGTTTCTCTTTTCACATGACAGCAGTTCCGCTTCGGCTTGCATTTGAATTTGATTAGTTATATGCCAACTTAGGCATAAAATATGATCCCTGGCCAAGAGTTAACGGGCTCCAATTGGCTTTGACTTGGCCCGAGATCATTTATCAAAGAATGTCCCGACGCACACGGGACACCTACTCGGAACCGAGAGGGACAGGCCAGAGGAGAGCTCCTCAAACAAACGATTATTGGCTTGTAATTTCCGACTATTAGTAACATTTTGCGATGACAACAAGCACGGCACGGCATGAGCTAGACCCAGGGGCGTGGGCAGAGAAAGCAATATATGTGGAGGTTTCTGGGCAGAACCCTTCCTGGTGAATTTTTATACCCCGTCCTTGGTGAGAAATTGATCTGTGATGGTCTTTTTAGCTATTTTGTTAAGTCAACTATATTCTTTAAAATCTTAATGGAAATCTTTATTTAAGAAAAAATTAATTAAATTATTATTAAAACTATTATTATTTAAATCAAACATTTATTATTTACCTAATATTTTCTTTTTAAAATGATGTTATAAAATCCAGGAATTTTGTTTTATTTGTAACCAATATTTTTATAATTTCATTGGCCAAATCTTAGCCATACTCCTCAACACTGCTGTAGGAGAACCTGCCATTGGACAGAACTCCCCAGCAAGCTGTGCAAATTTGACGGCTAAAATCAATTTGAAAACGATTTCGGAGAAGACGTGGGCGTCGCCCGCGAAAAGGAAACGCCAATGTGACACGCTCGGCGGAGGAGGAGCACTTGGCTGACTGACTGCAGCCCAGGTCTCAAGTTACCACCATCAGTTGGCTTCAGCCAGACCAAAACCAAAGCCAACTCCAAAGCCAGAGCCACAGCGAGAGTCTAAGCCAAAAGCCATAACCAAAGCCGAGGCATTAACCAGCTATCGACGACGCTGACGGATGGATGGCCAAGAGTCCGAGGAGTTGGCGGCCGGCGGAAGATAAGCGCCGCCAAAGACAAATGCGTCTTGTGGGTTCAGAAAATCGCCGAGATTATTACGATTTTTCATAATAAATTGTGGCAAATCAGGCGCTCTGGCATTATAAGGCATCATTAACAACGACAACGACAACAAAGTCGCAGCGGGCGAGGCAACTGCCTCTTCCTCCCTCTTCCCAAAACCTTTAAAGGCGCAAGCTAACACTGTGTAGGCCAAAAGCGTTAACAAGTCGGGCCTATGACGTTTGCAGGCAATGCTGGAGAGATGCACAAGAGCACAGAGAAAAAAAAATATATTAATAAATAATCTAAAGATGTTAAGAGGGTTTTAAAACCATTTTACAAATTGAAAAGCTTTGATTTTAGATTTAAAAATTTATTTTGCAATTTAACCTGACATTTTACTTTATTATATTTTGTTATTTTCTTTGGAATATGTCTTATTGTTTTTATAATAACAACCTACTAACAATCATGATAGAATTATAATTCGATCATGCTAACAGCCTTCCTGATTTTTTAATATTTTTGGAACATTTCTAAATATAATTTCAAGTGTCTTTTCGTCCCAACAAGTGGGAAGTGCTTTCCGCTCCGTCCTCGGTCAGCTCCGCTCCGCTGTGTGTCCAGTCCAGTCCGATGCGTTGTCCGTTGTCCGGGCAAAGATCAAGCCAGCATCACCACCAAAGTTGGCGCAGTGCGTGGCGCTCGGCGGTCTCCTACGAGTCTCTTTGAAGTCCGATGCCAGCGAGCGGGCCAAGTCGTTTATGAGCAGAATGTGTACGCGTTGATGACGCTGATCTGTGTGCAGTAACAACAACAATACAAACCACTTTAACAGCAACATCAGCAACAACAAAAATAGCAACAATAACAAGAGCGTCGCATGTGCGCAACATCATCCACATCTATTGGAGCAGAAGGAGTAAAACCCACCTAGGAACCCACTGCAAGGCAGCGAACTCCACTGAACCCAACCCAAGATAGGGTACACAAGGGGAAAAATTAAAATATTATATTAAATATATATATAATTTCTTTAATAGGTAAATAAAGTACATATTGTTTAGTATATAAATTAAATAAAGTTTATTTTATATTTACGAGAAGTATCGGCAAGACAGAGCTCCTTTGAATAATATGTATACCATTTGTAAATCGGTCTTATAGTTTTTTAATATTTTATTTTTATCAGTCTTAATAATAATTTTAAAAAATTAATTTGGGGAAATAAGGCCCTTTTATTTGGTCTATCCGTTATTTAAATCTTGGTTAATATTTTCTCCTTGTGTATTAACCAAAGAAAAAGCCAAAACGAGCCGACCATGTGCCGCATTTACTTGTCAATTTGTTTTTTGGTCAACGTTTAAATAATGAACTCATATTTGCAACTCCGGGCCGCGGCACTGCGGCTGTGTTGCTGCACATGCGGCGCATGTCATGTTGCATTATGGTCGACCAGCTTGCCACATGGTCGCTGTTCGCTGGACGTCCCAGGGCTGAGGAGGGGGACTCGCACTTGCTGTAACTTAATTCCAGGAAGGCTTTTGACCGACCGCCCGACTAGGAAATGCCAACTCCCCATAGCTCCAGAGGGTGGCCAAGTCGCTGTGAAAAGGAGTTCGTACGTAATGCGGTAAGGTGGTCGGTCAGGCCTGGTGAACTGGGTGTGGCTCCAAGAGGGGCTGCAGAGCGTCCATTCGAAAATCGAAAGTGGGAAGGGGGAGTCCACAAAAAAGGAGAAGGCCTCGGGGGAGGTTTGTAAGGTGCATGGCAAACCATAAAAAATGTCAGTTGAATGAACTTTCTATGGCTTAGGAGAAAACTGAGCTTCCTATCGATCCTAGCTAAACTCCATTTTTTGTTAATTAAAATCTTACTATATTTCATTACAATTTGTTAACGGAACTCCTTGTGTCCTTGGCTTCATTCACCATTTCATAAAGCCATTCATAGCAATTAATCCCCCACCAGATCAGCGTCTGTGATACCAAAACTCTGGCATTGAACTACGAGTACTTGGCGGGGTCCATAGGGACAACACCCACTGGAGGAGGCCCGGCGGGCAACTGGAACGATACTATCGGGCGTCACTAGCGACGCCATCTCTGACAGATTCGACGTCTAGAGTGGTGGCAACACAAAAAGTAACAAGTAAAAAATCTCCTATGCATTCTCATAATTTTTATGCAAAACCCGCTGAAATAAAGAAATCAGTTGGGCCCCTCAGCATCGAGCACCAGCTCGGGGGCGTTGGTGCATTGGAACATTTTCAATTTCAATTTGTTAATGCGCGAGGAGGCTTGGACTTGGACTTGGAGTGCTGGATGTGGAGCTGGGTCTGGGTAGTGGGTACTGGGTGCTGGGTACTGGGGTTCTGATCACCGATTTCTTGGCTGGGCTTGGCCACTTGTTTGCATCAATTTGAATTTTAATTGAAAATGCGACGGGGTCTTGGAAATGCTAAGAACACAGCACGCGAATCCGAGTCGGATTTTTTGAACAGAAGACTGGCGCCAGTTGTCGGCCGACTCATGTGGGAGGCTATATAACTTCGATTCGAGCTGATTTACGGCAGTTGGTTCCGTTTAGCCTGGGTTCTGCCTGCCAGCCTGCAGGTTAATGCAAATTGCCAGAGCTAAGCAAACGAGTGCTAATTAATTATGATTTTTCATATGTAAATATGGTGAAGTGCTCTTGATTTCTTGATTTAAGCATTGTTAAAGAATTAGTTTAAGAATTAATTAATAAAATAATACAGAAAAATATATGTAAAATATATGATTTATATTTTCCTAGTTTACAATTTATTCCAAGCAGCAAAAGTTACTTTTTTGAAAAAGGTATTCAAAATAGCTTAACAATTTTTAAATACACAAAATTCTTTAAAAATTACTCCCTCAAATGTAAATTTTAAATATGAAGAGCTCTAATTTTTTATTAATTTTCCAAGATCCCTCCCCCCTTTGTGATTAATCGGGGTCTCGGCCAGAGTCTAACCGCTTATCAAAACACGATCAGAATGTTCTGAAATATGCGGCCGCAGGAGGAGCAAACAAGGAATAATGTGCCGGACACACCCAATAAATTCCGAAGAATGCTCAATCCTTTTACCATTTCCCAAAAAACAAAAAGTAAAAAACAAAACACGATCCTAGGGGTTGCAACCGGCGTCGGGCACAGGATAATGAACCCCCGATTATGGCCAGAAAGTGAAGCGAATGAATTCATTAGGGAAAACTCCTGCTGCTGCTTCGGCTGCGGGCTGACCCTTTGGTCAAAAAGGGGCCGTTGGCCAACTGTTGTGGCTCGGGGAAAATTGATGAAAAGTGAGCGAGCCGAGCCGGCCAGCACACGAACGGCACACGAAGGACATGAGCGTGTCGTGTTAATTGCCACTAACTATATGAAGCGACCAGGAGAAGGCTGAAGAGGAGTAGGAGGAGGAGTAGGAGGGGTTCGGGCCCTAACAACTTTGCGTTGTTTGCGGGGCGGACAGCAGGCCATATGGTGCCGGCGATACCGAAGATGTATCTATTTTGGGCAGTGCTGGAATTAATTACGAGCTGACCAAAATGTGATCAGCGGACGGCCGACGATCAGTGGTGGCTACTGTGGATTAGAGAAATTTCTATACAGCAGGAAAAATATAAAAAAATTGCTAAAAAAAACTGGTACATTATAAAAAATATAATAATTTAGAACATGTATTAATTATTTTTGTGGTTAGACTTTAATAATTATATGATGAAGAAAACAATTAAAAATTACAAAAGGTTATATTGTTAGCTTTCTCAGCTAAGCTTCATTACAAGACGCTACAAATTTTAAAAGCTTAGATAGAAATAATTCTAATAATTACTTAACAACAAATTTATAAAAAGTATTAATTTCTTATCTTAAATATCCCTTTTGTAAAGCCACATTTAGCTACAAAAAGTCCAAACTCACAGCTCTTCGGCTCTATCCCAAGTCCTGGCAGACGGGAACCTCAATGGAAGTCCTGCCACCTGATGTCTGATTTGATGGCCCAAGAAGGAGCCGCTCATTGGACCCTCGGGAACTGAATTTACGGTTTCACTTTCAGCGTTCAAATCAGAACAGGTAAACGCTGAAAGCCGATAAGGCAGACGGTTTCCCAACTCCCGACAGTTGTGCGTCTCGCCCCGAGATAAAGTTAATTGCCCGAGTTTACAATCTGTTAGTTTATGGAGTGTTGCCAACACTTCTGTATCGCTGAGAGCTCTTCAGATCTCGGCGGAAACGGAAGAAAGTCTTTCGCCTCATGCATATTTCAGCAGGGCGTTCTGGGTGCGTCATCCAGTTGGTGGGGCATGTGATCATAGCTCCAAGATCGATTTGCATAGTCTGAAGTCTGCCCTGCAGAGCATCACATGTGATACACAGATGGACACGTGAGTCTTCGGGCATACAAAATGTTTTGAGCATATACTTCGAGCTAGAAAGAGTTCAAAGATTTTTTTTTTAATTTGTATTTTGTAATACCTTTTTGAGACCCCTGTAAAAGTCCTAGTATTACGTTGCCTCACCGAAGCCAATGAACTCTTCTCAAAAACTGTAACTTATTCAAATTTTGAAGGGTCACCTCGGCACTCGGTTAAATTCTGCATCTAATATAGTGCGACCCAGAAAAAGTAGGCCCAACTGCCTTCCGAATCGAAGAAAGTCGCATACATAAATCATTTTTTTCGGCGTAGGCTCTGGAGCAGCAGCAGCCTCTTCCTCACCAAGCTACCGTCGAAGGGAGCGGAGCTGTGTGATATTTTTGGACACCAGGTCGCATCTCTTGTAAATTTCCAAAGGGGAGGAAATCGGAGGTGCCGAAAAAGAAGTCGATATATATAGGGAATTTTTGTAAGTGCTACCGCATCGATTTGCGTGCGATGTGTGTCAAGTAGATGCAATCGCTGGGCGAAGTGAGCGATGAGCAGAGTAAAGACTGGAATCGATTAAAAGAATCGGATATGCCCGGCGATGGGGCGCTACTTTCCACACCCTTTGACTGTGACTTTATGCAATATTTATATGCGCGGGAAATTCAAATTGCAGATGAGCAGATAGCCAGCAGGAAGTGGAGGTAATTTCTGAGCATACGAGGCGACTAATTAGGCGGCGGCAAGACAAGACTAAAATCATAACCACCATGTCACTGGCAATCGTGTGTCCCGTCTTCCACCGATTCCAATCCCGTTCCCGATCCCAAACCCGGGATGAAACACAGAGCGACATGTCAACTATAACCACCCATCGATCGGGCTTGTCGACAACTCAGAAGAGAACAACCATCCAACAACAAGTAACAACATTTATCAACGCTCGCCGATCTACAGCTCAGGCCGGGCACGAAGCCCACGAGGGGGTTAAGCGATGGTACTTGTACTGAGATTGGGATGGACTCGGGTTATGGCAGTTACTTAGAAGGGAGAGAACTGGGAGACGGGCACTGATGGGAGGCAATGGCATTGGCAGCGATCTGCCTGACTGCCGGCCTCATCATCAAGTTGATGGCCACAGGAGTCCCCCAGTCCGCAGTCCGCAGTCCTCAGTCTCTTGACTGCACTTAGCGACTACTAACGCCAGGTTTAGCCGGTCATGTAACTCAAGAAGGCACAGAGAGAAAATGAGATGGCTAGTTAAGAAAAGTTCAAAAAATGTTTAAGAGCTTATAAAATAATAAAGAAAATTTCAATAATATTTCAAACTATATCCTGATAGGAGATAACATTTTCTAGAATCAATGCTTTTCATACATTTAATTTTCTATATATTCTATAGTTTTTTCAAGTGTTCGAACTAAGAACCCATACAGCCTGCAACTGGCTTTACAGTTAAGGTCGCTGATCGCTGACAGGTTGCCATCCGCAATCCCCAGGCAGATCCGCGGTGTCGAATGCTGGGCACGATCATTTGCATGTGGCCTGGCATAAAGCATAAGGCTTAGGAGCATGGATCTGAGAGCTTGGAACTCCGCTGGATGGATCCCCAGCGATGGACAGTTGTCGTGGCTGGGCTGTCAGCCGGCGGCGCAATTTCTCTCCGGGATTTGATTTATGCCATGCGATGGCACATCGCTCACTTGTCGAGTCGCGATGGAGTCTCTGGGCTCCGCGATTCGGATTCAGATTTTCTGCCGATCATATCTGCTGCTCCACATCAGCGCTGCGATTAAGCAATATGTTTTTTTTCGGATCGGGATCAGACTTACCCACACTTACACCCGCTTATCTGGCATCTCCGGCCGGCTTACGAAATCCGATTCGATTCCCAATCGAAATCGAAAATCACCAGCTAGCCTGGCTGGATGTGTGTGCTAGTACGAGTACCAAGATTAATGTTGATGCTTTTTCAATTACAACTCTGGCAGCATACAAATTTGGAGTAAAACGTAATCGCTCGTAATCTCAGACGTCCTAAACGACGACTTGGTCCACGATTCCTGCACCAGGCAAAGAGACTCTGTGACTCTGAGACGCTAAGACTCCTCTACTCCTCGCAAGACTCCTCGAATGCAGGCTTTTCCACTGAGTGACTGCCTAAGTGGCTGCTGGCTGCTGAATGTTGGGTGCTGGATACTGGATGCTGGATGCCTGAGTTCGGATTGGATTTCCTAATGTTTGTTTTGCATGAGCTTTTTGTCTTGCCATTGCGGGAATTTCTTTTATTTTTATTTAAATACTCTTTCAAGGGGTACTTATCCTGCAGCAAAAATAGGAACAGAATATTTATTTAAATTCATTTTTGACAAGGGTTTGTTTAGGTTAAGCTAACTCAGGTAATTTTTAAATAAAACTGTTATAAAATATTAAAATAAATATTTCAATAAAATCTATAGGTGCCTAAAATATTATCAATTTAATTTATATAATTTACAATTCATTAATTTAAATATTTTTCTTCATTTTTCAGTCAGAGTATTATCAACTTCGTCTACCAAAAGCAACCTTTTTTGCTTGTTTTTGTTTGCCGCATGTGACATGCGCCGCTCGCTGATTGCCTGGCCTGCTCCTGCTCCTCCTCCTTGTACTCCATCCTTCCCCTGTCCACTCCCCAATCCCCTCCAGATTTGTTGGCAATTACAAATGCCGCAGCTTGTATCTCCAGCCCGCCATCGATTTGTATGGCATGGAATCGCATCCCATTCGAGAGGCTCTCGGATATGTGGCTTCCATCGATCGCATCTCGTTTGCCTTTGTCAATTGCAATTTGTTATCGCGTTTGCCGGACTAATGGGGAGTAGGTCCCGATCTCAGGTGGTGGCTTCGGGATCGATTCCAGGCCGGGGATTTGGATTCGGATTTAAATGTGGATTTCGATTGTCGATTTGCAAATAGCGGCTGACTTCTGTGGTCTCCGATGGATGGTTTGATGTGATTTCTTGGCTGGCTGCCTAAGAAGTGATTAGCCGCAGGACAAAGCCAAAAGGATGCCGCAGCAAACAAAGGGCGGAAGACATCACAGGAGTTACTGGCAGTACGTCACTGGGTCACTGGGTGAGGGAATCTTGGCCAGACAATCGGGCGACAGGTACAGCCAGCGATCCTGGCCATTGTCTGCCAAGGCAAGGTGTTTCCTCACAGCTGATTCTTTGTTGCCTCAGTTGCATCTGTAGTTTTTCTTTTTATTTTTTGCAATTGCACAAGAGACGCGCTCTGATTACCGAGGAACTGGAATGATTGGCCTTTGTCTGGGATGGTTCCTTCTGGGAATAGGTTTTTTGTGGGCCGTCTTATTTATGGCCAAAAGGTGTTGCAATTGCAGCAAAATGTCGCTAATGGTTGCAGCCTTCCAAGACAACCTGGATCTTTAAGAAAAAGGTGGTCCTTTTAAACAGGATTTTGATTTTTATTTAGCTCATTAAGAACTTAACTAAATTGTTTTTATAAAAATCAATTAATCAATAGTCCGCTCTATTTAGATAAATATTTTTTTTATTAAATCTCTTAAGAGTACGTGCCTTAGCCAGGACTTCCAAACACGTACAGGACTCTTACCTGTCCCACCTGAGACCTTATCACCACCACACGGCTCTAATCAAATACTTAAGGACCAACAGAGTCAGGAGATAAACCTCGTCGGGTTCATGGTGCCAAGCATGCTTCACTGGTAATCCAATCCAATCAGGACCTCAACTACCGTCTGCTGTGTCAATCAGGACGAGGCTCGATAAGCAGCCGTTGCTACGTTTATCACCTGCAGTCCTTCGGGACTCGAGACTCGAGACTCGCTACGCATGCGCCGAGATCCTTTTGGCAAATATGCAGGCCAAGGCAAAGGCTTGGCAGAAGGGCACAAAAACCAAACTGGAAAAACATCCTGAAGACGTGGAGCCCTTGCGGTGTCAGCTAATTAAATATTTGCTTTGACAAAAGGTGCAAATCGAGAAACGATATGAATTTATGAAACATTATTGGGGGCGGGTTGAGAGGAAGTCCCCGAAAAAAATGGAAAGTGCATTACAAATCGGTGTTTGCACATGCCAAAGGTGTTTTCCCCTAGAATCCGATATTGCTATTGTTGTGATTTCTGTTTGCCGAGAGAGAGGGTTGGCGGAAATTGTCACAAAATGTGAGGAATAATAGAAGCAGAGGAGTCTTCAAACTGCAGGAAGTGTTGCTTCCTGTTGACTATAAGGTAGAATTTGTAACAAAAATAGAGGAAGTTGTCTAGAAACGAATTTGAAAACAAAGTTCTTAAGGAAATTAAGGCAATGAGTACTTCCTATAAGAGAAAGTATTTCAATCTCTGAAAAATAATTAATAATTGACAAACCTTGCAATTTATCTTGAAATATAAATAGTTAATAATTCTTTTAAAATTTCATTTGAAATATAAATACCTTTGAAATTTCTCCTAAAATATAAATAAGTAATTAAAAAACCTTTTAAAATTTCTTTTGAGTTTTCTATGATTTATTTTTATAAAAATAGTCTTAAAACTAGCAATAATCTTAACAACAGTTGGCCTTAACAGTAGTGAGAGTACATAAATTATAATAATAATTAAATGAGTAAATTTGGTCAAATGCTGCTTGTGACAATGGGGCAATATACATGATCTTAGCCTACGAATACGACTGAAATAAATAGGGCTATATAGTTATAGTAGCACCAAAACCGAATCGACTTAGTACAGGCTAGCTTGAGTTATTGTCTGTCTGTTTGGTCTTCGCCAGCGGAATGTAGTTGTTTTACGGGAAATCCAGAGATCCCAGGGTCCTTTACGCAATGGTGATGGTGCAGTTGGAGCTGGAGTGCTTGTTCAGGAGCGACATCCGCGAGAAGGACTTGTGGCACACCTGGCAGGCATACTTCTTCACATCCACGTGGGTCTGTTGGTGGGCTCGCAGGTTGGAGCGATCGGCAAAGGATCGCGGGCAGTCCGGGCACTGGAAGGGCTTCTCGCCGGTGTGGGTGCGGATGTGACCCTGGAGCAGCCACGGGCGGGAGAAGGCCTTGCCGCAGATGGGGCACTTGCAGGGTAGCGTGTGGGTGCGGATGTGCATCTTCAAAGCTCCAATGGTGGTGTACAGCTTGCCGCACTCCTCGCAGGAATGGGTCTTCTTCTCCTGGTTGCACTCCGCCGCCGGGCAATGGAACTGCCGATGCTTGGACAGGCCCATCGAGGTGGAGTACATCTTCTGGCATTCCTCGCACTTGAAGCGGTAGTTCTTGGCCGCCAGGCTGGACTGGTTGCCGGCCGGAGTGGCGGCGGCGTTGGTCGGAACGTAGGAGGAGTAGCCCGAGGAGCTGCTCACACTGGCACCGCTGCTCGTGGACCTAGCCTCGTCGAAGAGGTGGAACAGAGCCGGCAGTGGAATGTCGTTGCGCACGGAGAGATCCTCTGGCTCGGATCCGGTCTCCAGATCGGAGCCCGGACTCGAGGGCGGCGTCATCTGCTGGTAGCTGTACACGGACTGCGGTGAGGCCATGGAGCTGGCGGGCGAGGGGAAGGCGGCCAAATGGGGCTGATAGCTGCTCCACAGAGCCGAGATCGGATTGCAGCCGGCGGCCATCACGAAGGCGGACTGGAAGGGATTGGCCACGGGGACACTGGTGGTGTAGCCCGTGGTGCCGGCTGTCAGTCCACGCATGTGGATGTCCGTGGGATGGTAATCCTGGCTGGGCTCAACGGGCGGCGACAGGAGGCAGCTGGAGTTGATGGCGGAAATCCTCTCAGGAGTTTTGGAGAGATTCAAAACATAGTCGCGCTTGGGCTCCGGCTCCTGCTGGTAATCCTCCTCGCGGCTACGCTTGAGCGAGAGATCCTGTGGCTGGTCCTGGGCAAACAGCGAGTCCTTGGTCAGGGCCAAGGCCTCCGTTTGCGGCAGACGCTCCTCCACGAAGACGATGGGGCGCTTCTTGAGCGGGCAGCTCTTGTAGTTGGCGGCCATTTTCGATTTCTGTAATTTCCGGCACGGATCGAGATCGATTTATCGAGTGATTGGCGGAGTTTCGCAGATCGGTGAGTGCGAGTGCGAGTGTGTGTGTGTTTGAGTTTATAGATCTGGTAGATGCGTTCTCAACGAGGGCTGAGTTGGCTGTGACAGGTCGAGCGTCGAGCACGCTCTTTTATACCCCGAGCCCGCGGCCGTCGTCGGCGTCGCTGCCTCCGTTTTGGTGGTGGTTCTTCTTCCCAAACACACGCACACGTGTGCGCTGCTACCTAGCAGCAGCAGCAGCAGCAACAACAACAACAACGGGCGTAGTTTTACCCCAACCCCTATTGCGTATTTCCCTCGCCGCTCTCTACCTGCCCTCTCATCACTGCACTCGTTCTCTCCCAGCGGTGAGAGAGCAGCCAGCGCAGGCGCACCCTCCAGCCAGCCAGCGGAAAAGGGATCCCTGGGTCTAGTCCAATTCCCCGATCCACCGATAACTTATGACAGCTCTTCGCTCTCTCCTCCAATTTCCCGGGCCATCGGGGGGTAGGGAGGTGTGCAGGCCTGCTGCCATAACTCCTGCAGGTCCGGAATGCAAATTATGTCTACCTCCAGCGCCTCCCCTAAGTAATTTTCTATTTTTAAGCACGAGTCAAATTGGAAGAGTACACGGTGGAAAGTATTAGAGGAGATCCCATATTCCTAGGGATATATCTTTCAAGATTTTTTAGTTTTATATATAATTTAAGGACAGATGCGTATGTTTCAAAATTAACATTTAAAATACATTTAAGTTAGGTACGTAAATCTTAATAGGTAATGGTGGACCCTTTAAAACCTCTTCTCATAAGCAAAGCTCTTTTCTTTATTAATATAAATTTAGATTCCAAAACCAAGTCAAAATATATATAATATAAAACATATATATAGTATATAATATACATACAAATAAATATAAATCATTTTTAAGGTATCTTCATAAATATAAAACTTCATAAAACCTTAATGGGAAAGTTGCCGATCATTACATATTAAGATTTGATGATAATATTATTATGTATTTATTAAATTTGTATACCTTTCCCATTAATCGCCCCAAAGAT
>JAEIIL010013694.1:0-18332 GCA_018905715.1 Drosophila lini | reverse complement strand
GTGCAGTTTATAGCAATATTTATAACTTCTTGATCTAGTTATGGTAATTGATGATAATCGAGAATATATATAATAAGTCAACGTTAATTGGATTCCTGTTTTGTAATTAGCAGTGCAGGAAGTGGGCAAAAGAAAGTAGAAGGAAAAGCTTATTAAAAATGATTAAAAGCTATTAAAAAGAAAAGAAAAGGAAAGAATATTTTATTAAAAACAATTTAAGACAGTAACAAATGGTGAATGATAGAGACCAGTCGTACTACTAATATCAAGTTACTTGTTGAACAGATATGCAATATTTATTTCCTGATTACATCAACCCTCGAAAAGTCCCTGAACTCATATTTGTTGTGTGTTTTTTCCCCAGAAGTCGTCTCGCAAATCGTTGAGAACCCATCCAAACAGAAAGGTCAACGCGAATTAAACTTGAAGAGCTCTTCAGGCCTCTTAAGCATTTCCAACGCTAATTATGATTGCCCTTCAGAGAACGAGAATAAGGCACAGATAAAGGCAACCAGCAGAATTAACCTTTAAGGGCCTGAGAAGAGAACCAACTACCCGCTGATCTTTGCCGCCAGAAAATCCATTTAAAAAGCTGCTGCTAACCTTTTTTGATAAATTATAAACAAAGTCGAAATGGAAATCAATTAGCTATTAATAATAATATACCGGGCTATGTCATTAAGACACGAATTCACCGCGGGCGGCTTTAGATATTTTTACAATGTTTACATTTCCAGTTAGCACAAGGCAGCCCAAGTTGGGGAGGCGAAAAAGTATCAAAGTTCAATCAAACTTTCAATTAGCAGTTAAAGTTAATGATGATGGGAAAAGCTGCTGCTTCTGCCTCTGGGAAAATGCAAATGCGAGTTCTTGAATCTGTTTTCCTTTCACCACTCCATGCACACCAATCTTTCCCGAGAATCATGTGGGTTCCCAAACGCCTGTGTGGGCGTCCATTTGACATAAAGTGAGGTGGAAATGACAGTCAGATGTGAACATTCAGTGAAGTGTGACTGGAAAATCAGGTTTAAATATAAAATTCATAACTAAGATAGACCATATTAAAGCTTCCCTATTTGGCCAAATGTCATTTACGTCAACTTACATAGCAATTATAATTGTGACTTATAGTGGCCCATTTTAATAAATTGATTTATAGTTTCAGCTGGGCTTGAATTTGTATTTGAATTACCTAATCGCAGCACAAAGTAATTGGACTAAGGAATTTTATTTTGCGGAAATCTGTTAGAAATAATTGATTGCTATAATTTATTCATTAAAGTGATTGATGAAAGATGCATAGATTAAACTGTTTAAGTTAAGTGTTCCTCAAGGAGCGGTAATCATCTGTCTACACCTTCCTATTCCTATTTTAATTTGGAGCACTGCACGCAATACATCCTGTCAACGACAAGCATAGAGACAAAAACAAAATCAAGTACATTTACATATAAATATTCAAGTACACCAACGAAAGTAAACCAACAAATACATCGTATTGGTGTAAGTACAACAACAAATTACAATTATTACACCAACAAGAACCACACCAGGAAAATAGTACACCAACAAGTACACCAACAATAACTACAACCAGAAAAGACTACACCAATAATAGCAACACTACAGAAAAACTTTACCAACACCGCAGACAAGACGAAAAGCGAAGCAACGACAAGTGTCATTATATCAAGTGACTTCCTTTTTGTCCCAATGCTTGGCAGCTACGACTACAACTCTGCAGACTCTCGGTCTCTCAGCCTTCTTGGCTTAGCCATGGCCTAAACCCCTTCACCCCTATTTCTCGATGTGTCAGCTTGGCTTTTGTATGGAAGCGCGGGCAATGCCAACATTTTGAGTGGCTTATGCGGCTAGCATCAGCTCAACTTCAGTCTGCGTCGTTGTCTCATCTGTGTTCCTTGTTCCCCAGTTCCCAGTTCCCAGTCTTATGCCAGACACCATAGACCCCCATATATATACATATGTATAGATATGCCCCCCCCCTCCCCCCCTGGCGTTTGCTGTTTTTGAAGTGTTATGCGATTTTACATTATTGGCTCTGTCTCTGACTTTGCTGGGAATAGTTTTTGACGTAGTTTCGCAGTTATGCAGTCGGGTTCTAGGGGAAAAGCGTTTTTCTTGACGTGCTTCTTGGCTATAAATAGAAACGGATTTGCTTACGGCTTAACAAGCTGAAGGCTGGAAGAGAAATAAAACAGGAGATGCCAGCACATGGATAACAGTGCGCAAAACTTCTGTGAATGCAAATCCTTTTTGAGGTCTTGGCTTGGCTTGGCTATTTTTGTCTTTTATGTGAGGTTGTGTAAGAATGTTTTTATTTGCAGGGGAAATGGATGGATAGCAGGCATTTTCAAGGATTCTTAATGGGAACTTTGGTTCCAATTTATGAAGTATTTACATATTTCCTTTGACAATTATACAATGTTTAGTTTACTTTTAACAATATGTGGTTTTTGCATCCACCAACAACAAAGTTTGAACTAAAAATATATGGTTGACCATCCTGTCTCCATTGCTCCCTCCTTGCCTCCATTATGACACCCTCCAGGAATGTTCCATTTCCACACTGTGCTCACTTTGATGACGTTAACCCTGCAATTGCCCCTAGGCCACCACATTTCCCCACAAACCCATTTGCACTCTAACGAGCAGGGAGACCCTTTCATTTTGCTTTAACACATTTATCAGTAATCAGAGCAAAAGCGCGGTCCCAAACAGATAGACACCGCATTAACCCCTGGAGGTAACTATATTTTCCCATTTTTCCCCCCTATTTTTTTTTTATTTTTTGTGGTGCAAACTTTTCTTTTTTGTTTTTATTATTGTTTTTGCAACAGAAGCTATAACTGAGGCATCAGTTTTGCCGCTTGGCTGCTCCACTGGCCACATTTTGTTCGCGACGAGTGCAGCCAGACGGACGCAATTCAGTCTATGGAGCCAGTCTTCTGTCTTCAGTCCTCAGCCGTTCATGAGCTATCCAAGTCGGTCCGCCGTTTGTCAATTACCCTACAAACCTCCAAGCAGCAATGGCCATAACAACAATAGCAGCTCCGGCAATAGCCACATCAACATCAGCATCGGCGGCAGCCCAGCTGATTGTCTTTCATAATCGTCGTTATGGTGGCTAGAGGAGTGCAAGGGATAACAGAGATGCGACTTTTCAATTACCCTAGAATGGGAGAATAATATAAGATAAAAAGAGTCTTTTTTGTGCTTATTATTTGAATTTTTTGAATAATATAGAAACATAAACAAGAATAATCAGAAATTCAAAGTCAATATTTTCGGAAAATTCTTTAGAAGAAATTTTGTGACCTATAAAATTATGGAAACTAATTTAAGTATATCTATTCATACTTTATTTTTGCCATAAAATAATTATTTGTTTTGTTTTAAGTTATGAGGGTTTTTATAATGATTTAATTATAGTTATAATTAGTTAAAAATTATTTTTAATTTATATGTTAATGGAGAAGCTAAAAACCCTAGATCGAACTGGGTTTTACAGGGTATTATAGGTCTCGTTACCCTAAAAAAAAACTTATATTTTCGCTGTAAGCTGCTGCTGCTCCTGCTGCTGTTGCTTGGAGGTGTGTCCGTTGAATCTGTTTGGCTTTTGCTGACTCAACGCCCCCAACGCCCTCCTTCTCCCACTTCCTCCTTCCCCTCGCTCTGCATCCTTAATCTCGGTCCCCCCCTTCTGCTTCTTTCCGCTGCAGCAGCTGCACCAAAGTTCAAGTGTTGCGCTTTTTTTTTCTCGCTCGTTGCTCGCTCCATCTTAATGCTTGTTGTTGTCATTTTGCAGGTGTGCGAAGATTTGTTGTGTGTTTTTATTTCCACCTCCCTTTTTTCCATCAGTGTGGGCATTTTTTTTTTTTCCTTATTTTTTTACTTTAGCTGCTTCCGTTTGGTGGCCATCTCCCTCGCACTTGCACTCTGCTTGCCTGCTTGTCATAATTATTTGCACTTCACATCATCTGCATGCAGCCAGAGGGGGGAGCTGACAAAGGGGGTGCGTTGTGAACGATGAGAAGTCGATGTAGAAAATGCAAAATATTCTATGATTGCACCGAAAGAAATCTAGAATCTATTTCGAAATAAATAGAAAAAAATATGCAATTATTATAAAGCTTTAATTAAAATATATAAAATTAGTTTGAGGTTGATTAGTTGAGGCATTAATATTTATAACCTGGAAACCAGTAAAGTATTTTATAATGTGAAAAGAAATATTAGAAAAAATAGTTTGAAGTTCTGTATATGAAATCATTAATAATAAATAAACCCTACTTTTTCTCTGTATATCTCTCAACCTTTAATTTTTGTATTTTATTTTTTTTTGTTCGCTTTTTTCCCCATCTGTTGTTGTCATTATCAGACAAGAACTTTTGCTGTGGTCAATTATTGTTGCCGTCTTTGTCCTCTTCCGATGCTTTACCTTCAACCCCCCTCCCCTTCTTTGTGGTCAGCTCCTGTAAATTGCCACTAAAAGTGTTGAAGTGCAGCACTCGGCTTTGTCATTAAGAGAGCAAAGGAGCAAGGGAATTCCC
Source organism: Drosophila lini (assembly GCA_018905715.1). NCBI lineage: Eukaryota > Metazoa > Arthropoda > Insecta > Diptera > Drosophilidae > Drosophila > Drosophila lini. The sequence continues at coordinate 13,761 of JAEIIL010013694.1, read as the reverse complement.
CCATGCCCTGGCTCTGTTGTGCGTTAGCTTATAATATTCATATTAAATTATGTATAATGTCTGCGGCTTTCACGACTCTCAAATTACATCAGAAAGGAGGGAAGGAACTTGAGAAAGGAGGAGGAGACAACTCGACTGAAAACAGGAAGGAGGAATGGGGAATATTAAGGGTATTGGAAAATGTTCAGGGCAAAACGAGGAGAAAATCAGAGACCAAGAAAGGATGTTGGCATTATTAGCAGCAGTAAAAAATAGATACAAATTAATACACGAAGCAATTATCTAAATATAAATATAACTAGCATTAATTATTATTATTATTATTTAATTGTTGTATTCCATAATTTCTAAAAGCTATAAAATATATTTATCAATATTATTTAAAATGCAGATCTAATCTATGTATTAGCTGTATTCTAATACACGATCAGCTCTTCAATCTTATAATAATTTGATTTTCACCTCGGGCTTCAATCCCCTTTAATACATCAATTTGTCTTCCATTTCAATTACGTTCAACCGATTGAACCCCTGATTCAACCCTGTGATTGACTAATTGCCCTTCGCCTTCCAACATCGCCGTCCATGTATCTTCTTCTCTTTGCTCAGATTCTTCTGCCATATAATTTTCCCTTTGCCCAGGCAATCGCAATCAATAATTCTCTTTCTCCATGGAGAGGACTCCCTGAAGCATTTCTCAACTTTGCAGAAGGCTCTGTGCAATTGACAAATCGCTTAATTAAAATGCACAAACGCCCCAATAAATATGCAAGTGAGGCAAAAAAAAAAAATGCAGGCATGCAACAAACAACAACAACAACTACACCAACAAATAAATGGTGTAAAAGGGGGACCGAAAGCAAAGAAGAAATCGCAAGAGAAAGAAAAAATCAGAGAGCGATCATCGCTCAAGTTATACGCTTGATCAATGCTTAATAATTGTCTATAATTTTAGTTAATTTATTGCAAATGCTTTCAGCAACATGCTGTGCGTGTTGCGGCAACATGTTGCCAATACTCATCATCTGCATGTGTGTGTTCCAAATGGGCGACTGCATGTGTGTGTGTGTGTGTGTAATCGAAACCGAAGCGAATCATTGATTTCCTGCGCATTTCATGAGCTTCGACTAAAAGCGAAGACAGGCGAAAAGAGGGAGAGGAGTTGGTGTACGAAGATGGGGACGGGAGGAGGCACGAAGATGTCGACGACGCATCGATTTCACACACCTTCCCATCTCGTTCATACCCTGGTCTCCCTCTTCAGTCCTTGGTTTGCCTTATCCTGCGTGCAGTCTTGATACCCTGTAATATTAGAAATTACGGATATATCTGGGAAATCTTTGTGCATTGGAGTTTTAAATATTTCTTTGTTAAAAATCAACATCCTTGTCTTACTTATGACCAAAAAAGTTCTTAATAAAAGTAAGATAAACCTTAAAATCTCACTAAAATACATGAAATAAATTAGCTTTGTGCTTTTCCTAATTGTCAAAGCATCCCAAGAATATTATTATTATTATTATGTGAAGGTACTTTAAACGTCTTGAAGAATTCCCGGAGCAACGCTCTTACTTGTTCTTAGTCCATTTGCTGAACTGGTTCTCAGCTTCTGCTGCTGCTGCCGCCTTACCCCTTGGAGGCCCCCGTTTAGTGCTGCATCATTCGACAGTGTTTAGTCTGGTTTTTGTTTCACTTTTCCCCCGCCACGCCGCTTTCCTGCTGGCCACTGCTTGGAGTCACATGTGAGTTTCACTGGCTCTCTCGCTCCCTCTCGCTGGCCACATGGAAGTAGAAACTAAAAATTCATTGAACTTTCGCATGAAAATGCTCTCAAGGTTATCAACTTTAGGCCTGTCCAAGTCCAACTGTTGCCAGTCCGATTCCGATCCAACACAACACAACACAACACAACAACAAAAAAAGCGAAAAGAAAATATAAAAGAAACTCCAACGAGTTCTCTATGGTTAGCTGTTGACTTTAGTCGGGTTTATTCAACTCGATTCGGAGTCTGGAGTCGGGCGTCGGGAGTCTGTGCCCCCTGCCACCTGTGGCCTCTGCCTGCGGACACGCCCCCTTTCGGACCTGTGGTCATCCGTTTTTATTGTTCTTTAATTTGTGGCTATATGTATTTTTAATGGCTCCAGACTTGGCTCCTTCTTTAGTTAAGGTGTGATAATATTTGAAGGGGTCGTTCTGGTGGGTTTATTTGTGGCCTTAGGAAATTAATATTTATTTTAAGCAATCAATATAAGTAATTAAATAATACTTTGTTAAAGTTTCTTCTAATGAAATGTCATTGAAATTAATTGGAAACATTTTAATTAAATTAAATGAACTAAACTAAGCTTTAATTTTCACAGAATATTCTAAAAAAAAAGGTATTAAATAAATGAATAAAACGGTTTTTTCTTTAGTTCCCAGCAGATAATTTTTGCATTTATTATAACAGTGAATCTCTGAATTTCATACATGAACAGAAATGCATATTAAATGTTACAATATCTCATTTTTTCTTTATTAATTGCTTGTTACTGCACATGTTTCCCCTGTTTTTTTTTTAGGTTCTTTAAATTATATTTTCCATTGGTTTCTCATTTCATTTGATTTATTTTTATACATATTTATTTTTTCGTTTGAGTGCGAAATCTTTTTATGGTTGTACAGATTTAAATTACATTACGCATACGCCCTGTTGAGTCGCCCCCAAAGGCAACTCATTGATATCTCTGGCTCTGGGCTCTTCCCCTTGTGCCGCTTCAACATTTTCCCGCTTATCAGGGGCCACATGTGTTTTATTTGCTGTGGCCGAGGCAATTTATGTTTTGGTCTCCTTTCCCAGTCGTTCTTTTTCACATTTTCCCTTCGCAGCGCCCAAAAATTTTCATTTGATTTAAGGCCACACATTAAATTGTATTTTTTTAGGGGCTCTTTTATTATAAGAATTTATCAAAATACTCGCACACATTTATAACTCGACGGTTTAAATAAAAGGGGAGGAGGGGGAGCAAAAATGAAAATGAAAATTATTCAATTGAAAAGAAAATGTTTGCAGACATGCTGTTGGGGTAGACAACAAAATGGTTTTGAGGCAAGTGAAATTACACAATTATTGTACAACATGTGAGTAACCAAAAATAAAAACAAAAAAAAAAGTGGATAGAGAAAAGGAGAAAAACCGTCTGCCTGTTCAACAACCTAATTACATGGCTAACAATAACAACCGAAGGAGGCAGACAAGCGTCTCAGTTGGTTGCTCCTCTCTGAACCCCCTGAATTTCCCTATTTTCCGCCCATTTCCTCCCTCCCCGTGCTTCCTGTCTGCCTCTCTCTTGGTATAACTATTGCGTGTCAGTTGTGTTGACTGACGACTGCTCAACTCTTTTCTACATTTTACCCATCCTTTTGCCCCCGGAGTTTTCCCCCCGGCTGCATTTTCTTGCATCGATTTTAAATGCCAAACACGTTTGCGGTTTGGCCACGAAAAAAAAGTAGAGAAATATAAAAAAAAGAGAGACGACCAATGGGAAAAACTGACAAGTTGAAATAAAGAAAAACCTTAAGCAGGTGATTTCCTGTTCTATGTAAATGCAAGTCGAAAAACTTTGGGTTGGGAATAGAGATATTTGAACAAATTCTTTGCTACTTCCAAGCACGTTTTGGAGACAATTTTCTAGGAAAACCTTAATGGAAAACTACTGTAAACTCGGTAAACTTTGAACTGCAAGTTCTATGCCTTCAATTTTTGTGAAACTCGAAAAAACCAATAGTTTCTTTTAAAGAAAACCCTTTTGAATTAGTAAAGGCTCTCATTTAACTTCTTTTGGCCCTTGGAGATTTCAAGTTTTGCTTATTTTGTGCGCACATTTCTTTTAATAAAATCCTTCATTTCCTTTCCATCTGCAAAGAGGGCTCTGTCGCTTTGTAACTATCTCAAGGAAGTTGCTGTAGCCCCCAGCTACAATTATGTTTCCTTATCGTCTAATTGTTGTTTGTAATCCAGTGCCTCCTCCTGGCACCCTTCTCAACCCTTTTGGCATACATCCGTTTCCTTTAATTTCCCTTTTTGTGCGAACCAAAGTTTGTCAAGAGAGTTTTTGTGTCATTTGCGTCTGGAATAGTTACGCCAGGAAATGTAATAAACATTTTCATCATCAACAACAAGAGGTGGAGGTGGAGGGGGTGGAGAGATGGCGATGGCGAGCAGGTGAAACTGTGCAGAATACCAGTTTTCCAGCTTTTCCAACTTCTCAACAGTCTGTTTATTTATTTTTGATTTGCCTCGCCCAGGGCACTCAGCTTGCGCAAATTTTAAGATTTCTTTCCTTTCATTTTTCATTTTTATCATCCACGGCTCGGCGCTGTTGGTCTTTCAAAGTAATTGGCTCGCTCTTAGCTTGGTTATTACCTTAAACTTATATTAAAGTAATATTTATTAAGGAAAATACATCTAATTATTTAAATGATTTAATTTCCCAATTAAAGGCTTCACCTTGCCTTTTAATAAATTGAATAAGTAAACCCAAAGTTGAACCATATTTAATCTTTACTGCATAGAAGCGGAAAATAATCTGCGTGGAGTTTATTGCTTTGGGCATGGGAAATTTTCACATAACCTAATCAAAACTAATCAACGGTCGGCAACAACAATAAATTTGATTGCTCGCCGTTGTGATGTTGATGTTTGTTCGGGGTCAATCCCCCATTCGATGGGTTTGCTTTGCACCGCCACGCCAATGAAATCCAATCAAATTGAGTAAAATCAAGGCTTAATTAGTTGGGCCATTCAGCATGCAAATTGCAATCAATTTGATGATTGTCCATTGATCTCCAAACATCTAATTTACAATTAATCAACGTAATTCCTGAGATATGAATGAGGCACGTTGCAGCAGGCCGTACTTTTATCGATTTCTTAATTCACTCGGTGGCTCATTTTTAATGTCCCCCGATATGTATGTATGTGTGTAGCTGCCAATTTGATTTGGTAAATGCATTTTATTTGTTAGCTGTCACCTGAATGCTCTTCGTGGATTAATTGATTTTTCGCATACGAGGCACACGACTGCGTTTCTGTGTGGGCGAGGAGAACTCTTAATTTAACAACGCTGATGGTCAGGGAAGTTACGTGCTAAGTGCTAAGAGTTTTTATATATAGAGTTTTGTAAAATATAGAATTTTTTAAATATTTTAAAATATTTTATTTTATTATTTTTTGATGTATAACTTATCATCGTGATTTTACAATAATTTTACTTAATTTAACAACGCTAATAGTCAGGGAAGTTAAGTGCTAAGTGCTAAGAGTTTTTATTTATAGAGTTTTGTAAAATATTTAATTTTCTAAATATTTTAAAATATTTTATTTTTTTGTTTTTTGATTAATAATATAATTATAAGCTTATCACAGAGACTTTACAATAATTTTAGTTAATTTTAAGACGCTGATAGTCAAGGAAGTTAAGTGCTAAGCTGAGAGTTTATTATTTAGGAAATTTTGTAAAATATATAATGCTGTAAATATTTTTAAATATTTTATTCTATAGTGTTTTGATTAATAGTATAATTATAAACTTATTGCAGAAATTTTACAATAATATTACAGAGGAACAGAAAACTCCTTTGACAACTAAGAATGACTTTAGTCAGAGTTTTAAGAAATTTAAAGCATTTTCTTTAATAAAAAATAGCTTTGACTAAATATAATTTATCCCTTTTGATGTGTTTTCATTCTGTTTCTACTTTTTGCTGGCAGAGGGCTGGTCAGACACGTAAGTCGAGGCTTATTTTCTTTGCTAAAACATTTTTCTCATACAAACCTTATCTTTCATATTTATGATATTTAGCTCAACTCGACATAATTCCCAACATTTAACTGTCTCATATTTAAAGAACCTGTTTCTGCTATTGCCAACATACACACATAACATAGCATAAAGCGAGCGTGTAGAAAAAAGGAGGAAAATCGAAATATAGTTGCATAAATTATGTAGCAACCTGCACTTGTCTGTCCCTGTCTCAGAGATACGCTTTAAAACTCACTCGGCTCTCGACTCTCGACTCCAATCGAGTAGGGGAATTATTTATGACACTTGCAAAATGATTTGCTGCCAAATAAAATGGTGAAAATGCTGTTGTCGGGCTCTACTTAACTCTACTTTAGTATGCGTCCATAAAAGATATATATTTATTGATTAATTTTTCCTCTTCTTTATTTTCTTTACAGGTAAGCAAAAAAATACTTGTTACTCACTCTCTCATGTGTCTCTTTTTGACTGGTCGGCGGGGGTAAGTTTATTTTTGGGCTCGACATGAAAATTTCATTTGAAACGTTTCCTTGAAACGAGTTTTCTCATGTAGGAGGAGTCAATTTTTAAATTATTTTGTGTGAGAATGAAAACAGCTGGAGGTACATATTTGATTGGAATGGTGAGGTTTTAGACCCTGTTGGGAAATAATCCAATAACCATCTGGTAATTAATGGTCTTGAAGGGTAATTGGAATCGAATAACAAATTTAAAAATATTATTAAATATTTAGTCTTTTCTTAATCTCTTTGTAAATAAATTAATAAAAATTTTAAACTATGAACCTAAAGCATATAAAGAGAAATATCATGAAATCAGGGGAATGCAAGAGAAAGCCAGAGAAAAAATAAGAAACGTACATTTCGTGTCATGGCTGGGCATGAGATTATTATGTGCAGATGGCAACAACAAAAGAAATCATGGCAGAATAAAAAGAATGTACAAAAAAGACACGAAAAAAAGTAATAAGTGACAAAAGCCGCCCTGGGAAATACAGAAGACAAAAACTCAAAAGAAAAGAACTCTGTCAACGTCGACTCTGTAATTTAGCGAGGTTTTTTTTCCTCCTTTTTTGTTATTTCTGATGCAGCTGCCTTTGTCAAGGTTGCCATTTGTAGCTCTTAGTTTTTTTAAAGCCTGCAACTGCTAATTTTTGCTGGTTTATTGGTTGTTGGCTGACCACGCCCCTATAACCTAGTGAATATTTAAAAACAAAAAAAATATGTTTCTCATTTTTCTTTATTTTTGAAATTTGTCAAGGCCTTTTAAAATAATAAATCTAATGAAAGGTTGTTTGAAATATAAAATATATTCAATAAAACACTTCACTTTTCAAGCAATCCAAAATTGAGGAACCTTTTCCCAAATTAACCATCACATACATTTGTTTCTCCCCAAAAAGAATTCCCACAGCTTGGCTTTTAGAGACCCCCTTAGTGAAGTTTTCTTTTATATGATCATTGATGGACTTCTTTGTTCCATTCGTTTGATTTTCCGCTGATTTATGACTTCGCGTGGGTTCCAACGGATCAATTCATCCAAATCCCCAACCTCGCATTGACACCCCGCCTCCTAAAAAAAAGGCCATTAGCAGCACTTTTCTAGATTCGTTTTACGTTTTTCCCCCATTTTTAGAGATAAGACCAAATGATAGAGAAAAAAAAACAAAGTTCATTGCTCTGAGCGTTCTTCATCCACACTTGAAACAAAATAATCAAAATGAAATTAGTCACTAGGCATTCGTTGGACAAATAAACGTAATTCTGCCTGTCAGTCAATTGTTTGTTTGCCCCAGAAAAAGATTGGGAAGGGAATTAAACAAACGTAACTTGGTCGCTTAGATAAGATAGGGAAAATAAAAAATCTGGAATACATTTGCAGAAAAAAAAGAGAGAATATAAACCAAAGACAGAAGTAGGCTGATCACCATGATCATCAGCATGTGCAGAATAATAATGAAGATAAGGTTTAATTACCTTATATTTCAAGGAATTGCACAAGAGTACTAAATTTGATAAGCAATGCTATACAGACTAAAAAAAGTAAAAAAAAAATAATATAATAATAATAATACAGATACTGATAAGAACTGTGTCGACTAGAAACCATTGAACTTGAAAGTTTTATAATCAATCATTGACCTCGATCATCGAGATCATTTTATATATTTTAGTCAAAATTTGTCGTTAATGTGGATATGTTAAATATAAATAAAAATGCCAGTTCTTTTTTATACATTTTTCCAAGGCGTTTTTGTATTTATAGACATAATTTATTTGTTAGATTACTCAAAGAAAAACATACTTAACATATTGGGCTTCCGGTCTAGTTGTCTATTTTTAACATTTCATTTTCTTTTCATAACTTATATATATTGGATTCTTAATCTTTTCGTGGCTAAACATTAGTTTGCATATCTTTTTGGCCATATCTTCCACCCATTCTTTAGCTCATAATCTCATTTTCTTACATCATAATTAGTGGCAACCTTGCTCTCCATTTTATTTGTTGCCAGGTCGACGTCTAATGAATCCCACTTCTTGCGTCACACTTTTCATTCATTTCACCAGTGTCATTTTATTTCATTTCCTTTCATTCCAAGCTGTGGGTCCCACCCTCAAAGATAACACCCCCTCACATGTCATTGACTTTGTGCGTGAGTGTGTATGTGTGTGTTTAGGCCATAAATTGTGACTGTTTTAAATAGACATAATGCCAAAATATATATATATATATTTCTAATAACATGGCAAGTTCGCCGTCGTACTTTTGTTTATGGCAAGATGCGAATTTCGATGCGATGCTTTAACGATCTTTATATTAGCCCATTTTTATGGCCCGAATTTGATGGGAATTTTATGCATTTCTATAAAAAAAAAAAAAAAATCATGAAAAGTATGATGAGTAGAGTCAACATGTACACGCCCACATGCCAAGTTTTTATTATATTTTATTTTCTTAATTTTTGTAATGAAATTATCTCATTATTATTGTATACGGTTTGTAAATATTATTAAGCTGTATAATTTAATTGTAGTACTCACTCTTTTAAAGTTCCCTAAATTTTTCAACATTTATTTTTGTCAAATTTATGATTTCACCATTTAATCATTAATGATTTCACTATTTAATCATTTCACCATCTCTTTAAATAAATAATACCTATAAAAGAAGGGGTGAAGGTGTGCCGCCAACAAAGTATTCAATTTACACTTGACACAATTCTCTTGTCGAAGCAATTTTTAATAGTTTAAAAATAAAATTCGCTGTTTTCTGCCAATAAACCGGCAGTGGGAGAAAGGGCGTATACAGGGGGGCGCCTGGGGAATGTGAGGCGTACGAGAAGAGTGCATAAAATTAAAATTAGGCACGAACGCGCTGTCTCATCCTCTCTCTCTCTCTCTGAGTCTCCCTCTCCACCCGTTGCCCCACTCCCTAGCCCCGTCTCGCTCCCGCATTAGCGACCACATGGCGTCAGCTTGGCAGGGGAGCAAATACCAAAGTCCCCACAACGCGGCCAGCGAGTGCGAGCGAGTAGGGTGGCGACAACTTGGGCAAGGTCATTAAACCACACAAAAGCAATGCGACGCGCGTCGGCAGGGGCGGCGCTGGCAGCGCTGCTTGTAGCTCGTTGTTGTTGTTGTTGTTGTTGTTGTTGCTTTTTCGAATCGTCATCATCAGCTGTTTGCCTTTGGTTTTATTTTTTTCGCATTTGCATTTTGTGTTTTGCTTTAGATTTCCGCTTGTCAATGCATTTCCAAATATATACACACACACGCACTGGCTTTGAACAGGTGTGTGCGTGTGTGTTTGTGTGTGTGAACTGGATTTGGAAAAAACAATACGGAATTCTAGGGCTTTGCTGATTTCTGTTCTCTATTTTTTTTTCATGTAAATTTACACTGGGTTTTGACCAAAAACTATTTGATGCGAACCACAAAAATGCTATTAAATATTGGCAATACAATGTAAACATATAAAAACACATGTTTGCTGATTTTTCAATTTTCAAAACGAGTACAAGGCTTTACAAGTTTATTTACACGATTTTTTTAAACCATTTAAAAATTAAACGATTTTATTTTTGAACTTAATGGATTCATGATTCAAAAATTCTCTTTTAAAAGTTGAAAATAATTTTTCCCTAAATTTTTAAAAATATAGAAGTTTCTTCTTAATATTTCTACGTAAGCAATTCCCTTGTGCGAATTCTTCTTGGCACCACTGTGTCCCACAGTGTGTAATTAACACGCCCACTCGCTCCCATTGCTGCCCTCCTTTTTTCGCGTTTGGCCTCAAAGCTGATTTGCATTTGGCTTTGCTGCCGCTTTTTCATTGTATTTTTTCCTCCTTAATTTATGCATTTTTAAACATGTTTTGTGCCTGCCCCTTCTTCTTTTTTGCCGATTTTGTCACATTATTTTCCAGTTCTTTGTTGTGGGAAAATATTCAACTGTCCCCTACACAACTTCTTAGTCCATCTATCTGCGTATCTATTTATCTATCCATTTTTTACACAGGCATTAGTTTCTGCAGAGATTAAAACGACACAAAAGTTTTGGCAAAAATTGATGGTACTTAAATGGTCGAGGGAGATAACAGAGCAAGTTTATTTTGAATTCGCCATTATTGATTTACTGATAAATTATCGAGGCGCCTCCTCGATGAGCTCATGGTACTGAATATCTGATGGGACAGCCAGGCAGCCAGTTTTGATTGGAATTTATGTGAGAAACCCAAATGGAGTTAAACAGGAAAATCTCAAGCTGTCTTTTCTAGCTTATTAATGATTTAAAATGTAAATATTTCGGTGAAGAAAATGTAATACAAGCTTCCTGAAGCTTACTGCAGCTCAAAAAACTTTATCTAAAATCTTGGCGTTCAACTTTGAACCGCTGAAAAGGCCAAATTGAATGCGGTAATAATATTGCGTCAGCTGTGCAAGTCGAGCTGACTCGGACTCAGACCCATATCACACCCAAAGGGGTGATTAATCAAGCCGGGCTTTGGGTGGGCAGAAGTAGTATACATTTGTCGAACAAAATGTTTGCCCGAAACATATGCTAATACAGATTTTGTTCACAAGCCCGAGGAACCCACTCGCATCCAAAGATGTTTTAATTAAATATTTAAATCGCTCGTGAATCGTTAGCAACTGCGTTGCGATGAGAAATGCAGTTGCCAAATTGCTTTTAGACTGAACCGATTACCACATTTTTCTGTTGCCAAACAACAACAGAAACAACCACAAAAGGCAACAATTTAGTTGTTAAAATGTCGAAAAATTGTTAAAGGAAAACCAGAAAGAAAAGTTACACAAAAATTTCAACACAAAATGTTCGAACTTCGAACCAAAAGACTAGCAATGCAGTTCACAAATTAAATGCAGAAACCTGTTCATTTAAAGTCAAATAAATATACAAATAAGCAAGTATGAATTAACATTAAAAATGCATTCAAATTGTATGTCAAATAAAGGGAAATTGCCAAAGAGAAATTGAAATAAATACGCGTTAAGCCAAGCAGGCCTCCGAAGTAATTAATGTCAGCGATAAATGTCAGAAAGGATAAATCCCCGATGGGAAATTCAATTTCAAAAGAGCTGCGAGGCCACGAAGAGATGAGTTTAAATGCTGCCCACTGGGCGGATGAGGAATATTTAAAGAAAACACCTCAAATCAAAGCTATTATTAAAGTGAACATTCTTCTAAAATAAACAAAAGCCAGAGCTTGCACGAATAATGAATAAATCGATGGCCATTTTAAATGAAATCTACCGATATGCATTTCATTTAATTTACGTTGAGTGTAAGTAAAACGCACTTTGCTAAATAAAATATTCAAATATTTGTGCTGCCTCTGCAAATAATAAATTTCCCTTAGGTCAAAGACCGGCTAATAACAATGAAATTCACTTGAAGCAAACGTATAAAAATCAAAATATTTTCCCCAGAAAAATTACATCAAAACATACCCAACGGCAACAGACGAGAATAAAATAAAAATACCTTTAAAACAGAAGCTGCAAATGCGTGGGTTGCGCCCCCGGAATGCGGATTAAAATACGTATTTCTTAGGAAATTTTAAATGAAGACCTTGTAAAGTTTTGGCCAAGTTGGCCAGCTTAAAAGTGGGCAGTAACATACGAGCTAATTAGCTTATTTATACGTAAATTTAAAGTCAAGCCTTATAGTGTTTTGTAAAAATAATATAAACCTAAATGTCTGATTTCAAATCTTAAGTTATCATAGTTTTTTTTATCACATATTTTATCAACTGTTTTAGCTCACCTGAGTCACTTTGGTTTTAAAACTTTTAGATAGTGACTCAGCCGTGTTTAAAGTCTGATTACTACCAAAGACAAAATATAGTATATAAAAGTGAACGTGTGTATATAATGAGTTTCAAGTAGAGTTCCCTGGGATGATTCCTTCACAATTTTAAGCTCGCTTCCTTTGCGCGTTTCGCTCAATCATTAAGCAGCTGTTGCTCATCAGATGTTGGAGCTGGCGCTGCTGCCGTTGTTGCATTCAATCATCAATCAAAATTGTGTGCTGTGTGCGTGCTGGCAAAAAGGAGACAAAAAGGCAGGAGGAAAAATGCGGTAACTGAAGGCTTTAATGATGCCAAAATGAGCAGCAAAAATGTGGCCGGGCAGGCAGTCAGCTCTCTCTTTCGTTCTCCCTTTCTCCGGCTCTGGCTCTTGCTCTTGCTCCTTGGCTGCCATTGCAAGTGCGCTGCAGGAGCCGCAAAACTGCAGCAGTAAAATTGCATTGCCACAGGCAAATGAGGAAATGCTCCTGCTGCTGCTCCTCCTCCTCGATTTTTGCTTCGCTTTATTTTTTTTGTTGTTGTTTGTAGCCACCCTTTTTGGCCCCCCATTTCCCCCCTGTGGCTGCACTTTGACTAATCCATCAACAAATGAGGCTGCCGGGTATATAGCACGCATATAGGGAGTGGAACCAGGACCGTGCTTCCACGTTGCAATAAAAACGTTCTCCCGCTTTGGGCCTGACCCAAACCATTTGGTCAGTTACCCTTTGGAGCCCCGAACCCGCCGTCCACTTCACTGTGTCTCCACTCATTGCTCACTTTTTTGCTGGATTTTCAAGTGGTTTCTTTTGCATCTTGGCCCAAACAGCAGGAGCGAATTCTTTTTATTTATATAACATACTATACAGATGTGGTGAAATTAATAGTTCTCGTAAGAATTAAAATATCGAGACCACGATTATGAGAAACTTTAGAAAAAAGTTATATTTTCCATTAAGACATTTGAAATTTTTAATCATTTGATTTAAACTTGATAAACATTACATCGTTCTATATGGTAATTAGTCTCTTTCTATAGTTAATAAGCTTTGTGAGCTCAGACCTAGAATATTCTTTGATTTTCAATCTTTATGGATTAATAATTCCTCGATCTATGTTTAGAATCTTTGCATTTTATATTTATACTTGCATTAAAACCTATCTTCAGCTGCAGGTCCTATTGTATTAGCCCCTGCTGTATATTGCTCTTTTTTAAATATATTTTATTTTTTGCCCAGGACTTTGTTGGCTAGATGCTTGGCTTAAAAGTGGCTGCTGATGGCCGCGTCCGCTATCTATACGCCAGCCACGCCCCCTTGCCATAGCCCTTTTCCTCGCTGGGCGCATTGATGTGCAAAGTTTTTATGACGCATTCGTGATTTCTCTTTTTCCGTTGCTTTTTTCCAGCGCTTTTTATCTTTACTTTTTTTTTTTTTGCCCAGTTCAATTTATTTTTTCTCTTTCTTATTTTTAATGCTGCAGTGCGTCCATTTTAAGGCCTTTTGTCCTTGACTCAAGTGCTGGGAAAACTGAGAACCCTCAACTGAAATGCGGTTTTTTTCAGGTTTCACAGAAAAGTACAATTTCTGTTTTCTGCACATAATGATGGGAGAGGCTTTAAAAGAATGAATAGGAAAAAATCAA
>JAEIIL010013674.1:0-16020 GCA_018905715.1 Drosophila lini | reverse complement strand
TTTTCCCTTGTAACCCAATATCTTGAATGATTTTGTAGGCCCTTTGCTGACCTTTACATATCATTGACCCTTTGAAGAGGAGGTAGGTGCCTAGCAATCGAATGGCAAATGTTGAAGGGGATTTATTGTTCAGCTAATAGATGATGACTGCTAGATATTCGCTTTCAGAGTGCCTACGCAAAATTGTCGAGTAATTTGTGCAAATGGTCACGGCAAGGAAAAGTGGCCCTTGGAGCCATTTCCACAGGCATTTATCACTTTGACCATTCGGACTTCTTGGCTCCTCGTGTTTCCATTGCTTTCCCCGTCAACGAGTTGATAATGCCATGTCAGTCGTGTAGTAGTCACTTTCGATAGGCTGTCAGGTCGCTTAACCTGTTTTACATTCCCTGACTCCCCACAGCTCACAAATATAGGAAACAATGATTGATCCAATGAAAAAATACAACAACAAAAAATCGGGAAAAATCAGAAATCGATACAGAAACGGAAGTGCTGTCAGATAGAGACAACACAAATTCGCAACTCAACTGGAAAAGAATCATAAATAAAATATGCGCGCCAAGCAAACACATCGGGGCGAACCCTCAAAATCCGCAAACCGGCAATCCCAATCGGAATGGAGGCGGGGCAGGGGGCGGCAATGTTGGCCTGTTGAGGAGAATTCAATTTGATTTATGATAAATACGCCATGATTTATGCCCTTTGCCGCCGCCTTGTGTCCAGAGTCTAAGCCGCCGATACGCATCAGTTCAGCTGGCGACCGCAAAATCATCGCATTTCGCAGCGCGTTTTTCAATTTTTCATTTCGCTAAAACTCTTTGGGGTTTTGCCATGCGAGGATGCCCAGCAGGCGTTTGGGAATATCAACTCGAATATTCAATGGAGATGAAAACAATACAAAACAAACATAGGGGAATCAAAAGGTACCTGCTTTGAGATAACTCGTATAAATATTTTATCTGTGATTTATATTTGCTTAAGAATAATAAATTCAAGTATTGTAGGTTTTTATTGAGCGATATTAAATATTTAATTAAATATTTTCAAGTCAAATTAAAATTAATCACAAACATTTGCAGATTATGAACATTAAAAGGTTACTAAATGAAAATCTATAAATAACCTAAAGAAAATCTTTAAATAATCTACATAAAAATCTACAAAACTATTCAAGAAATAGTCCACATAATAGGGTACCAGCTATCCCACAACTTTTACCAATGACAGTCTTTGTAACAAGAGGATTTTGCTGTATTCAATTCATTGTCGATGCGATCCGTTTGGTTACAATTCGGTTTATATACATATTTTTTTCGTGCATATAAATTGGCTGCGTCATGAGTTTAAAATTTTTCTGCATACTTTTGCGGGAGCCCAGCTCGAACTGTGCGTTTGTGTGTGTATTTTTCGCAGTGGTATTTGCATTCGAGTTTGTGGTTCTCCGTTTGTTTGTTGCTTATTTATTTAGTTGTAAACGTATGCGAAACAAATATGAAGGTAAACTCCGCTCCTTTCCCTCCTTTGGAACACTCGTTTTTGGTTATTTCGCATTTTGCGTGCTTTCGCTGGCATAAATATGTAAAATGGCCGGAGCTGTCGCTTAGTTTCGGGCCATATTTCTGAATGATAAATGTGCGCTGGCAGGCTGCCAAATTGTATTGATAATCGCTGGCAGAACTTCTGGCGCCTTCAAATCGTTTATGGGGCTCACAATTTATGTTCGCATTTATGGTGTATGTGTTGTTCCTGCAACAGTTCAAAGTGTTTTCCAAAACAGTTTAATGTTTGCTCGTCCCTACCCCCCAGCCACCGACCATCAACTATGAGAGAGAGTCACGCACTCGGCAAGCTAAAAGTAAAACAAAAACAAAAATTCAATTAACTTTTGCCTTTGGCGGAAAGTCCCAAAAGAAGGATTCCGAACGGGACATGCAGGCTTATAAATAAATAGGCTAGAGATGGGGCATGGCACTAGCTTAAAAACCCCCTAATCCTACACCCTTATCACATCCTTCATTTTGGCCTAATTAAATGGACATTTCGACAGCTTGACATGTGTGTGCCGAAGGTAGAGTGCGTGTGTGTCTGTGTTTGTGTGCGGCTTAATCCCCTTTCCAGGATTTTAATTTAGTTCCAAACCAAGGGTCGCATCAAACTGACAATGTTAATTGAAACGCGGCCAGTGTGAGTACGAATCGCACGGTTGAAATAAAAACTGAAGCTCAAACAACTCGAACTCGGTTGCAAAAAAAAAAAAGCTGACGGCCAATAAAAACACACTCCGGCATTACGTATACGCAACGTGTAACACCCGAGTGCCTGAGATGGTGACAGCGAAAATAAAACTTTATTGCTAATTTATTTGATTAAATTTCACGCCGTCGCTGCCGACGCCGGAGAGTTGGTTGTTTTTTGGTGAGAGTTCAAATGTATTTTCCTCTGACATTTGCTGACACTCAACAACCTTCAGAATTCAGACCTGATTCCCTGCCAATTGATAAGAAAAACAGAAAAACACCACCATCATCATCATCAGACGGCCGAGATCAAAGCAGGTGTTTTTGCGCCTCGTTTCGCGTCGGGATTTAAATTTTCGGCTCAGCCTGCCGTTGACCTGCCAATTCTAAGCAATTCAATTAGAGCTGCTGCTCCTGCTCTGCGGCAGACAACGCGGCGTATGATTAACATTCGGCCTGCCAGCTCAAAAGTATGCAAAAGAAAGCTAAACGTGACGCACTCGCACTGGAAATGCAAATGTCTCGAGACAATAAATGAAAAATAAATGAATGAAATGCATAAATAAGAAGCATAAAAGCCAAGTGCCAAATGTAAAAACGTATTATCGCGCACACACACACACGTACACACATCCTGCAGACAATTAAAGCAGTCGAAAAAATAGCAAAGACACTGGGAAAGTAACTCTCAAAAGGCAGGTGGAATAAGGAAAAGCTAAAACCGTTGCGCATTTCCGCAACGCTGACATTTCCATTTAAATGCGTTACACACTCGCACTTTGGACTCAAAAGTGCGGGGAAATGGAGAGTCGGGGAAGGAATAATGTCCTTAATTTGAATGACGCTTTTTATGCTCTCTCTCAACGTTCATTTGGCTGCCTTTTGCAATTTCGCTGCCAGCCATAAAAAACTTTCGCCGAGAAGGGAAAAGCGAGAGTAAACTTTAAGCCGAGCGGCACGTGGTAATATCCGGCGCGTCTAGTTTCCCGCAGAATTTTCCCCGGTTATCCCCCTCATGACCAGCCACACTTTGTGGGCGTGCTACAAATAGCTCCTCTCGAAATTGCGAATCTAATAAAAATATATAAATACAACATGAAGCCAAAAATCCAACTAATCACAATGGGCGGCAAAAACTTGCACTGAGAGGAAAGTAGTGTGTGATTTGGTATAGCAAATTAACCGTTAGAAAGTTATAATTTATTATATTTTAAATTATGCTTTACTCAACCTAAACCATTATAATTTTTTATAATAAAATTAAGACCGTATTCTCCCTTCAAATAATATATAAATATTCTCCCAAGTGTACAACTTCGCCCACCATCAAACCGCAAGAAAATAAGCAAAGGCCAGGCACATCCTGCCACAGCTAATGTCCTGCTCCTAACGATTTTATCGCTTCGAGTATATAACAAATATCGAGGCAATAAAAAACTGTAACTAAACAGCCAAAGAAAACACAAATTGCAGCGACCATGGCTCGCAGATTGAATTTGCACGCATCGATGCGGGCAATGGCGGTGGCGGAAAAGTGGCGGTCACAAAAGGCCTCGTCAAAATGGCCAACGAATCCTGCAGGCATTACGGCATTAGTCCTGCTTCTCTTCATGTCCTGGGTGTGCATGTGTGCGTGGGTGTGTGTGAGCCAAATCGAATTGACATAAATTGACGGTATTTGTGTCGCTGTAGATGGAAAAGTAGACCGATTGTCCGGCCAATAATTTAATGCCCCGAATTTGCATAGCCATGCGCAAATCAGGCAAATTAAAGTCAGAAAACACATAAAATACAAAGCCTGCTTTTGGGTCTCAGCCAGCTGGATTTCTGAGTCCAAATAGCTGCCCAAATGGCTTCCGAATTTCATCCAATTTCATTTCGCAGGTGCTCGAATGTCATGCTGAGTTGCCAGTCGGTGGGCGAATGGCTTTAATCAGCAACTCAATTAGTTGCCCAAAAATTGCTGAACAATCGCCTGTCAGAGTTGAATTGGGCAAAACCAACATAATGGGAAATGTGATTTGCGAGTAGAAAATGAAACAAGGCTGGAGCATAATTTTTTGGCTTAAATTTCGGGGCCTCAGACAGGCAGAAGTGACCAATACAGAGACAAAAATAATAGCATTTTTTTTAACCATTAAATAATTTGAATTAAAGTACTAAGATTATCCATATATTTTTGTAACAAATATTTGGTAATGAAACATATTAAACATTACTATTTCAAGTACTCATCTACTACCCCATTTTCTTTTTCAGTGTGGAGCCGAAATAATGAAATATGACTCTCACATATGCACGAGAATGCCTGGCACAAGGACGACACATCTTGTGTTTGGCTGCCTGTCGTAGGAATGGGGGAATGCCTGGCATCCTCGACAATCAAGCGCCGGGGAAATTCCCCACAAATGTAAATGAAAAAATTCCAATTTAAATGCTGTTTTTCTTGCTCCGACCATCAGAAGCTGGGTTTATTAGCCAACCAATGATCGAAATGAGCTGAAAGGGGTAAGGAAAAAAAGCAGTTAAAGGATGATAATCAACCGGTCAATTAATCTCCATGAATGGACGATGCATTAGCGGGATGAAAGTGTGCTCAAAGACCATCATAATCAATATTAATTAAGTGACCTTTCCAGCGAGCAGTTTGCCTTAATTAAAAGATAGCCGAGGGGCCACAGGGATGGAAAACTAAACTGAAAACAAATTGAAATTGCTGGCCACACGCAATTCAATTTGAATCCAATAAATTGTCATTTATGTTTGCCTGCCAATGCAACATGCAAATACGAAATGCGTATACGACGTGTTGGCCCAGAACGGAGCAAAGAGCCAGAGCAAACCTGGCTGCCAAGTGACAAATTGGACTTTGGCTCCAAGCTTTCCATTCCCATTCCCATTCCATCTGTAAAATTTGATTACCTTGCGGTTGAGTCTCAATGTTTGCCCAGAGGCTTCGACTCAGGACCGAAATCCAGGTGAAAACTGCCTTAGACCTTCGGCCAGTGCACCTTGCGCTTTTGCAGCATTGTGCAAATAATAAAAAGGACACCGAATTGCATTCATGGGACCTATTCAAATATTTACCTAACTTTCCCTGAAACTAGAACTGGACCCTTCGTATTTAATTAGTTTTGTAACGAAAAGACCAGACCTAACTAAATATTTACAAAAATCAAGCCCGACAAAGACCAAAACCAAAACTTTCCCTCAGATCCCCAAAGGTTGCCAGTCTGCCTCCCTTTTGGTGAACACATGTCAAACTTGTAGTTAATTAAGTATAGGCACTGAGGCCTACACAATTTAGCATTCGGCCATCGCTCAGTTTCTGCTGACTTTGCATAATTTTCCAGCCGCTCCAATTTTTTGCCTTTCCGCTTTCATTTTCGGTCTGCAAATGGAGCTCTGGTCGTCTGGCAAATATTTCAAGTTAAATATGGCCAAAGTACTTGTCCGCTCGCCCCATATATGCAAATTACATTCAAAAGGAATTCGGTATATGTACGTAGTGGGGATGCCAGAAGTTTTCCTATTTAAATATGCTCCGCATCCGTTTAGAAGCTTGTTTTTTTAACTTAATTGGAATTCTAATTTATTTAAACATGTGTGAGAAGTTATCTTAAGTGAAGCGAAAGGGAGAGCTGAACTGAATGAATGGTTGGCTTTGAAAGCTGCTCAGAAAAAAAGGAATAAAGCAATGAAAACAGCACAAATAAAATAAAACATAACTCAACAGTGACAAAATTTATTATGTATTTTAAAATATATCTTAATTACCTGCAGGCTTTTGTATTATTTTTACAGCAAAGCTTGTCAGGGGTCTTTTGTTTTATCCTTTCATGACAACAATAGAAAAAGTGTAACGCAGTCAGCGATGGGTTTTGTTCTTTTGCCTCTGTTTATGAACAATCATTTAAACTTTTCTATTATTTGTATATCAATTTCAGGGATATTCCCGTCGCAAAAAAGGAAGCGGATTCTCACTGACATCACAAATAAAGAGAAACACTTTTAGACGTCAATTAAATATTGAAATGCAAGATATATATTAACATAATTGAATGCCTAGTTTTAATAAAAAGCCTTTAAATAATTCCTGAAAACCTTTAAAATTTTTGAGCAAAGAGTTGATGGGAAATTTCAACGGAGAAAAATCATCCAACTGGCGAACGAAAACTTTTCAATTTCGAGGGGGCAGCTGCTGTCAGTGGAAAGTCGAATAACTCTATAAGTTGAGAACAAAACGAAACAAATGCTCTAATTAATCTTGAAAGTATTTATAACTTTTGTTTCGTTCTTGTGTTGCTCGGTTCTACAATTTCAAACAATTGTAAATAATTAATGCACCATTATACTCAATTACCGAAAAGCCTGCATATAAAATCCCCCAAGGAGAGGAAAACCTAAAGTCAAAAGTTTCACAAGTTGCAGCTGGTGGAGGGAACTTTTTTGGTTAAAAAGTAGAAAGGGTCATGGGTCACGCACAGTAGAAACTAAACTCGGTCGGAATTTAAACAGTTCCTCGTCCTGCGGTTGGTTGAAACATTAAAGTTGCATTAGAGACACGTCCATATTTTGGAGTTCTTAGTATAACTTTTAAGAGCTGTTTGCAGACAGGAGTCGAGAGCATAAAATAAAATAAAAAGGGTTTACCTGTAGATCTTTTTTTACTGTACACTTACAGATAAATAGCCAAAAATGTTTGTATACAATCATACATCATTTAATATTAAAACCACCAATAAACAAAATATTATTTTTAATATTACATTTATTTTTAAAAATATTCCTATGGTAATAAAATATTAAAGAAAATTTAAGCTTCCAAAAATTTATTTTGCTTCTCTTTTGTTTGTTGAAGATCCTTGAAGATTCGCCAAATTAGCTGTAATAATAACACAATAATCCGCAAGGACACCCACATTTTTTACCCGAAAGCTAACTTCCTTTCTTGATTTTCCATTTCGCTTTGCACTAAACTTTTTAAGATGAAATATTCGCAGGAAAAAGACAAAATGCAAATGCTTTAAGTCACAATTTGGTGTGGCTGGGAGGGCGGGCAATCAACTACAATTTGCATTATTGCAGCTTGGCAACCCGAGCTCAACCCACGCGAATGCCGCCAACGGAGCTGCCCTCAAGCCCCAAAAGCAAACCACAAGCTGCAACATCAGCGGCAACACCAACAATTGTAACAAAATAAGCAAAAACAAATGCAGTCGTACAGGGAACACTCGAAAAAGTCCACTAGCTTTCTGTTGATAATATATAAACATATTTTTACAGAGTTTTATGAGAGATAAATATAAATATATTACAAGGTTTTTAAACAATAAAAAACCTTTAAATATTATATCTTTTCAAGTACAAATCGCTGTGATTTTTAATAGTTCACCGCATCAAAACTAGACTGTTTTTAAGTGGAAGATGTGGGGGCGACGACAACTATGCTACTCATTCCCGGCGACATTGTATAAACAACAATTTTAGCGGATATTAAAAACAATGTTGCTGCTCTCGGGGCTCTTCCAGCTGCTGGGTAAAGAACAGGAGAGAAAGGAAATATGGGGGAAACGGGGAACTGAGGAAATGGGGAAAAGCGAAAAGGCGCGGGGACAGTGGTACAGTAAGGTGGCGAGATGGCAGCTCCCCTGACATTTCCGAGAAGGACGTCAAATTTCAAGTCGTGTTTTGTCATTTTCCATTCAACTGTCGCTGGCCGTTTGGTTTTGTTTTTGTTTCGTTTTGTTTGGCGCATTCTCCTCGACTGTTTTGTGGCCCAGTTCGGCGGTATTGGCCCTGATATCATTGTGCTCCTCTTTGGATTCTTGGATTGTGCTCCATTGAACGGCGGCCGGATATCCGCTTGTCGCACTTTAACAGCGGCAGTCTGCCAAATGTCCTCCGGATTGTGAACTGCGGAAATGCCCACTGACTTGGTCTTTCGTTTCGGGCTTAATTAAGCCTTTGAAGCCCCAATTTACTACTCCATTCTTTCATTCAAGTTGATTAAAATTTCATTTGCACAACATTTCGCTAATGCGTCAACAGCGACGAAGGAAGAAGTGTTGGGAAAAGTTTCACAGCTCGACTGAGTGAGTTTTAGCATGCCTGGTCTTCATTTGATGAAGCTTGATTGGAAAATGATTTTTACAATATTTTAAATAATGCCTAGAAAGCGCAATTATTATTTATTTTTTGTAAAATATTTCCGCTAAGATTTGTGTGCTTGTAAAAGCAGAAAGAAATAATACTTTATAATTCATTGATTTGACTACCAAAATATCTGATGTATCTATAAAATATTCACTAATTAACCCTTCACATTCCTTTTGATCTATTCGGCGTGATGTTGACAATTAGGTGTGAATAGGAAAGCATCAGCATCAACACCATCAGCATTCCAATCAAATCAATTGCCCAGCTTGTTAATTAAGTACATTTAATTGAAATTTAAATGACTAAAGGTCCCTTTAGAGCCAACAGAGATTTGTCTAAATTTGGCAGGGCATTTGGCGCAATTATCTGGCATTGGCATCGCATCGCATCGTAGAGGTTTCAGGTGTTTTGGCCCTCTAATTGGCACGTGTTATCGCGTGTCTGCGCCCTTCGGTTATCTCGGCTAATCAGGGGCCAAGCATCAGCCTTTGTTCGGTGTCAGTGACATGGTCCAAGTCAAGTGAAGTCAAGTCAAATCGAACATTGCCCAAACATTTGTCTATCATTAACTGTCCGGCAATTTGCGCCACTTGCCATATAAAGGCCATTGCCGGGGCTGTCACACGCGCGAACCTTATGCGCTTTTGAGTGTGTGTTTGCTGTGGGCTTAATCAAGTTACGACCATAACAAAAGCACAAATAAATTATTTAATTAATCCTTTGGGTGTGCGATAGAGTGTGCGCCAAAGTGCCCAAGTGTGCGCCAAAGTGCCCAAGTGTGCGTGCGGGCAATCAATGTCATAAACGCACACCCACATCCTCGGCAGGTGTGAAACCCTGCCTTCCCCACTGATTGTGATTTCCAATTAATTTTTGTTGCCGCCAGAGAAAAACATGTTGCCTACTTTCAGGGGTTCGATGGCACAAGATGCTTGTGTGGGAAAACCTTGTAGTTGTGGAGGGTTAAATAAGAAAAGAGCTTGGGGTTAAGCACATCACTTGGTGAGGGGGAGGAAATAGGGAAAAGATTGTGTAGGGTTTGAATTGGTTAAGGCAGGGTTAATGAGGCGATGACACTTATATACTTAAAATGCCATTGACTGAATGAATAAGCTGCCATCGATTAACCAATTGTGAGACCTGGAATTAAGTCATTTTGTAGGTTCACAGCTGTTTACAGATTTTCATTAATTATATAATATAGTACTATTATTATTACTTTAAGTTTGTGATTAACTTTAAGAACTTTTTGAGTTAAACCTTATCTTTAAGAACATAACTCATATTTTAAGTTTATATGTATTACAAAAAAGATGAAATAAAATGTATACATCCCCCAAAAAGACTGTTGAAAGGTTGATTATAATCAGGTGAATAACTTTCCCATACAAAGACGAAAATATAATTTTAAAATGCCAAGTTTGTCAAGTTCAGATATGTATAACCTTGCTAAATGGTTCATTGCGGAGAGAGATAAAGCCCAACAGCACACCTGGTGCTGGTTTCTCCATCCACTCGAGACACTCAGGGATATCCTGTATATTCAGACCCATAAATATTCATTGCCTGGCCAACGGCATGGGCTTAAATTCGAAACCAAATTGGGCAAAGATGCTTCTGGTAAGGAACTCTCGCTCGCCGACATATCATTGTCTCCCCGGAAAATCCAACAAACCGGCTGCAACAATACATCTGCAGACAATCCAAGTTCATGCCGACACGCACTAAATCTTTGCTTTCATGTTTGCGTTTTTGTTTGAAACGGACGAAGAAAAACTAAACCCTTGCCGGGCCAACTTTTCCCACATACAAACACGAGCCCTACTGGAAAATAGGAGCCCAAAAACCCATATAGTTGTGAGCAGAGACAAAAAAATGTGCCAGAAATTTAAAAATAATTAATATATTACCTACATAAAAAATTAGTTGCTTGCCAAGAAACTTTTGATACAGTATTGTGATTAAATATAAATTTTAAATAAAATGAGATAAAGGTCATATTTTGTGAAAAACTCTTCAACTTAAAAATGTTTCTCAGTGTACTTGCAGAACCCAAAAACCTATATTGTAGTGGATATAAATCCCTGCCACATGCCTTTATGCAAAGTTTGGATTAAGTTTTTGGCGAGCAAGGAGTAAAAGCGAGGTCGCTGGCAAGGTCCTGTGTGTGTGTGTGTGTCGCCCAAGGACCAAGGACCGACGGCAGCAAGGACCAAGGACCGGCTGCTTCTGCATGACTGCCCAAATTTGTAAACAATCAGAAAATGTGTCAACTTATTTTTTGCCAAAACGGTCTTGAGAGGAGAGAGGCTTTGAACAACAATGGCAACACAATCTGATGCCTGATGCCTTAAGTAAATACATAGTTTGGAATTTGTTTTGTGCGTTTTGGCCATTGTTGTTGGGAAATTCTTCCTCAGTTCAGTTGGAAAATTCAGTTAAGCCGCTTACCGAAATTCGACCTAACAATAATAGCATCATAATAGGAAGCGATTTCAACTTTTAAACGCTAAACGCATTTAAATTGCACAAGCACAACAAGTTGACCGAATTTGCATAAGTTCGATGGCTTTATCCTTTATCGAAAGGAGCCAAGGCATGGTGAAATTGGCCTGGCCAAGCGTAAAATAAAGTCCTTGTGCTGCTGCACATGCAGGCAATTGATATTGATCCCATCGACTGGACAATTGTCAGGCGAATAAATTGGATTTTGTATTCTTTGACAATGCGATTTGTCTTCGGCCGGCCAACATTTAATTTGGGCCAAATGTCTGTAAAGTTGTTTCCAGACAAAGGCTTTCCGCTGACATGACTCCCTTGGAGATTGGCCCATCCATTCGATTGATTCGAGGACAGACGAGCAAACAATTAGTAAGCCAACACCAGACACACGTCAGGCCACAAAAACAGAGCGTCAGCCATCACTATCCCATTTCAAAGCCATTCAAATCAATCGATTGCAACACTTTTACAGCAACCGCAAATAAGCGAATCGAAATCGAGACAGACACAACAATAGCGAAAATTACCGCGGGTAATCATATCTGTTTTTCCATTTGAATTTCTCTACCCCTCGGAAAAGGGACCCTTTAAACAGCATTATTTCGGATGTAGGAATAACGAGCAGATGTGAAATTATGCAAAAGGTTTATGCAGAAAGTATTAGTAGAAAAAATAATTATAAAATCAAAAATCACAAAAATATTCACAATTTATAAGTACTCACTGATTAGTTAGAGGTTTTTTTGACAGCTTTCCATAACAAAGTATTCATTTTTATTGATATAACACTTTATAAATTTAGCTTCACTTTCACAAGAAGTATCTTAAATCTAAAGATAAATTTAATATTTATAATTTCCCTTCTAAGCAAACGATTTAATTCCCCAACTGAGAAAATATATTACACACCTGGCAAAACTTTTCTCCTGCATTTCAAGGGTGGCCTGCACTAATCCTATATGATTTCGATTACCTCGAAATAAACCAGTAAATTCTGAACTAAGTTTAAGCTCATTTTATGGCCGACACTCTTTGGAATGGTTTCGTCTGCCGGCTAAACTTTTGCAAATTTCCGAAAAGTTGCTCTACTTCATGATATTGCACTCGCATAAACTTGAAGCTCCTGAATCGGATGCTGGGCTATAAATAAACTGCCAAATGTGTAAAGTTGCTCCACTCCAAAAGGCAAACAGACAGAGGGATGACGAAGCAGCATTGCGGCAAGCGATACCGTTGTACTCGCATCAGGAGCACGTGTGTGTGTGTGTGTCGGGACTTGCCCCTGTCCCAGCCGTATCCGCATCCAGAAAGGATCCCCTCGAACAGGACTAAATTTCCCCAGTGACTGACGGACAAATTTAACATTTTGTGTCAAAATGCCGCTGCCAGGAGTCGCAGGAGCCGCATTAGCAGCAATAGCACAGGACACATTCAATTGCGGCAACCGCAATACAGACACTCAATGGGTTAGGGTTTCCACGTAGGTGGTGGGGAATGCGGGCTACCTCACGAAATATTTGTACCCCTTCTGTGACGGATAAATCGGGTATAATGAAATTTTCAAATGGGATTTCAATAGTTTTTCTTCTTATTTTTGTAGAGCCCCCAAGTATATTGTATATATTCTTAGAGGTAATGAGATACTTCAAAATATAGAACTACAGACTTAACTAATTAGCGTAAATTATAGAAAAAATTTTATCTTTTCAGTAAGCTCTAAAATCGCACTACTACCATCATGGGTATATCTTAGTCGCTAGACTCAAGTCAAGAATATCCAAGATATTTTGCATATATTGGGAAACAATAAATTTTACAGTAACGGCGGAGCAGTGTGGGTGTCACTCGATTTGCGTGTTTGCTGGTGTGTGTGCACGTCCGACAGGAGCTGACCTTCGACCCAGAGGGAAGGGTGAAACAGGGGCAAAATCCAAAGACAAAAGACCCCAAATCGCCAGACTGTGACAGCTGCGAGGCATGGATAACTTAAATGGGTTAAAAGGATATGCTTGTGGATCAGGCTTCATGGGATGACGGTCGCCAGCTCCCGTTTTCATAAATAAAAAAAAAAGAAAGGAAGAGAGCAGAAAGGAAAAGCTTATTAAACGCATGAGTTGCCGAAATTGAATTTCCCCTAGAACTATGCGAAATCAGAATTGAATACTTTACCCACTCCGGAAAACCTGAATCTTGGGGGATTTGTGGGAATAACTTCAAATGTCGACTTTGGAAAACAATTTACAATTATAATGGTAATCAATTTTGTATTTCTCTTTTTCTTTTCCGCTTTTCCTCGCCCTCCTCCTTCCTGCCCCTTCCCCCCTTTTGCAATGCAAATTGTTTCCTTCAGCAGGCAAAAAGTAATGCCCAAGTATTTTAATGCGCGAACGAGGGAAAAAAAAGAGCGAAAAGGGAAAACAACATTAGTGACTTGGCAGCAAAAAAGTTTATCCTCGACTAGCTCTCGCTTTCTACGGTTATAAGAACAATTTTTTCATTAAAAAGCAAACGCAAACTTTCGGCGCAAACAATTTTAATAAACATTCACCAAAAATTTAATTATATGCATGGGCATTCTCATGATCGCAGGAAATAGAGCCATCCAGCGAGGCGCCAAAGTAAACATGGCCAGATGCAAAGTCAAAGATATCCCAACACCCACGAAAACACACACAGATAAACCCTCAGCCACACATGCACAGTGCGAAAAATCCTGGTCATATATATTTTATTGTGTATGTATTCCTAAAATGTGTTTTATAATATGCCATTAAATATTATAGCACAAATTTCAGAAGAAGAAGTTTTTCTTTAATCAGGAAATCCTTTAGTAAAATATTATTTTTATCAGTGCCCTCACAGCGGGTGTTGGCCAACAGGAAGCGACCTTAACCCGGCTGCTAAGCTGAAATTTAATATTGGAAGGCAATGAGCCAGCGCGCAATAAAAGCCAAAACCCCAATGGGATTGGGATTGCGGAGTGGCAATGGCAGCCGCTGGGTCAAAAGGGGGGGAGTACTATCGGGGTTATATGGGGAGTGGGAATGGGGGCATCGGCCTCTCATGTGCCGCATGGTAATGAAGACCCCCTCGCCCCCGCCAACGTCACGGACTACCAGTCTATTTCAGTGCCTCTTTGTAGCAGCCAATAAAGTATTGTTATAGCCGAGATACAACTACCACACTGAAAAAGATTGAAGCTTTTAATAAATGAATAATATATATCAAAGTAGTTTTTGTTTTTAAACTGACTAAGATTTAGTTTCTAAAAGCCTAAGCAGTTATTGGTATATTAAATTTAATTTTCTTTTAATTATTAAGAATTATTAAACATTTATTCAAGTGCATGACTACTGTACCGGCTCTTTGGCTGTCTCTCCATTAGTCGACGAGTCGATCGACAGGCACTCGGGGGTTTATGGAAGGAAAGGCACTGGAGACGGTGTCGGTAAGCGTTCTGCTCTGTTCTGGGCTTTGTTACATAATAGGTGAAGTTTTATTGTCGAAAGCTATTAAACTTTTCCCATCAAAAGTGTACGACGCTGCCACATGGAAAAGGTGTAGAGCATTAAAGTTGCGCCAGTCGGAAAAAGTGGAAAAAGCGCCAGAACTTTGGGTAGTTTGGAGGGCAGAGAAATGATGATGCGGTGATGATGAGATGGGGGTTTTAAAATTAAACAAACAAACAATCGAACCAAAAACTTCTTGATTGGAGTTGATTAATTTTCAAATTAATGCGGGATTTTATTCCCCAAGGCATGTCAATTATTATTATTATCTGGGAATCCTTACGCTGATTGTAAATGTATTTAAAAATATGGAAAGGGAAATATATTGAAATTGAGCAGAAGACAAAATAAACAGTAGGGGTTTTAATATAGTAAATGAGTAAATTTTGCCACATTCGAGGCTTACACAAATAGCTTTTGTTTAATTTTAAAAAGTAAACAATTAATAAACTTACCTCTCAAATATTTACAAATGTTGATTTAACTTAGAAATCAAGCCAACGGATTACATGGTCAACTGACTTAAAGTAACTTATTTCTTATTGTATTAAAGTCTTTGTTCTGTAATAAATTTGCGGCATCATGGCATGACAATAATATTTTAGCCACAATCCTCGGCGGCAGACCTTAACCCAAGGGACTGAAAAACAATTGACTCTTGCGTATGCTTTTCCATCGGTTGCTTGTTTTTTCGATTCTGTAGCCGATTGTTGGCATTCCACTCCATCTTCGATTTGTTATTTTTGTTCCTTTGCCCTGCAAGTCGAGGCACGCATTGCGCATAAAATCGCTGCCGCAGAGGGATCGGAATCGGAATCCGGATCCGGAAAAGGGGTATGTTTTTTTTTCTTCTTTTTGGGGGGGCTCCCACAAGAAGCTCTACTTCATTTGGGCCAGCGCACTCGCTTCGGGTGCGGTTGATGTCTACATTTTCAGCATGTTGGTTAAGCACTCCGACAAGTTTGCTTGTTTTTCCGCTTTCCCTGTTTTCCGGTTGCAGGGCTTTTGCCATTATTTTGTGCCCGCTGAAATTGAAAAAGTTTATGAGCAATTTTAAAAGTGAGTTTCCAACTTACCCGGAAGACCCACGGCTGCAGATTGGGTTAATTCGGATTTTGTTTCGAATGGTGCTAATGAATTGGCTCGTTTGCACTTGCGGTTGCAACGCCCCTAGCCTCTGACCCCACACATACACACACAGAGACACACTTGCCCCCTCAATCAGGGCACTTGAAATGCAATTAATCAAAGCACTAAGATGGCTGGGAAAAGTTTTTGGCCAAAACGATAAAATAGGGCCAGCCGCAGAGAAACTCATGGCTCACTAGCATTTGCATATTGTACATATAAGAGGGTGGTTCGAAGACATGGTGTCTAAAACATAAAATGTAACATAAGTAAAAGTTTGGGAATACATTGAGAATACATTTAATGAATGAACTATATTTTATTTTTGGTTTTACTATTGTAATTCTTTTGTAGGTAGTTTTTAAAGGGATTCCGAATCATCGATCTATATATTCCCAGGAAACGTAATCTCAATTACTCAAATTATAATTCTTATTTACATTTAATTGCAATTTAAAATCATATTTTTCTTAATTATTTCA